>ML685786.1:564792-590664 GCA_007922175.1 Pelusios castaneus | reverse complement strand
CCTCGCCTCCTGGCCTCCCAGCCTCATCGCTGGCCTCCCAGCCTCACTGCCTTGCTGCTGGCTTCCAGGCCTTGCTACCCCCAGCCTCCCGGCTCTGCCGCTAGGAGATTTAAAGCAGCCACAGTGCAGGGCCCCTTCCCCCCATCCATGGGGCCCTGGCCAAATGCCCAGCCTGCCCCCCTCCCCACCCACTAAGACAGATCCAGAGTAGGTGCCTCGACAGTGCTGTTTCAGAAGGTCTGCAAAGCCTGTGTGTAATTGGTGTCTGGGCTGAGAGGCTAAGGGCCAAGAGAGGCTCATTACGGCACCATAGAGCAGTACCCAAGTCATTCAATGTCAGTAATGCTGCCTCACAGCTATCAAGGCCCCAGTAGCCATATCCCAGACTTGGGTTGGGAACACAGCTCACACTCTATTTCCAAGCAATGGGAGAAAAACTCTACTGCACGCTCCCTCAGCTCTGCAGAGAAGGCACCGATTCTGCCAAGATTTGTGTCTAACCTTTGAGCGGTTTCCTCATGATTCACCATGTGCTGGAAACTATCATGTGGATGTTCACTAGCTCATCAGTTACTGGTGTGGCCTCTGCACAGTGTACAGTCTGCCTGCTCACACTGTTTCTCAGGGGCTCCAATCCAGCAAAATAGTTACGCCTATGCTTCATTTTCAGAATCTGAATAGTTCTCCTGAGGTCAGTGGAGGCAGAGCTGTGTAGCTGGAAAGCTCGCACCCACAGCAGGTGGGTCAATAAAAGCTATTACCTCACCCGCTCGTCTCTCTTCAGCAGAGCCACACACATGCTTAAAGTTAAGCACATACATAAGTAATCTGCTGGCTGGAGGCCACCACGTGGGTAGGAAAAACGAACCTGTCCCAGCTTTCAAGCTGCGTGGCTGCCGCTCAACCTTGTAGCAGGGTGAGGATCAGCAGTGGTGTGTGCAGCCCGGTGGGAAGAGCACGTGAGAGAGACCCAGGCGGGTCCCAAACACTGACGCGTGAGTAGGTCCATGTGATGTCGTGTTAATGGCTCCGTTTGGTACACGTGGATCTGTACCGATGTACGGTGCACGCACTTTGTCAGAGCTTTATAATGAAACAGAGAGAGGATATTTTAGAATAAAGAGAGTAAAAGAGCAAAATCAGTTTTTGAGGAAAAATATAAAATAGTCCAGTTGACAGTAACTTAAATGCACTGGTAAGAGGGCAGAAAACTGAAGCCAAGGCTCGTCTGCTGATGCACCTGTTGCTGAAGGACAAAACTTGGAAGGCCTGCAAATGAGAGACCCCCGAATACCCTGCGGGGAAAGAGAAGTGCCCTCTTCTCCGTCTGTCCAAGGACAGGAAGGCAGAATACTTTCCAAAATAAACATTAAAACGTGCAATGTGGGATATTTTGCTTCTTTAATCGATGCAGAAATGGGTTTGCCTTGAAAGATAATGGCTACATTTGCAATTGTATTTTAGTAAAACCCTTTTAGAACTGCTTAGATGAAAAAGGCGCTTTTCTCTACAGCTGTGTACATTTCAGATTTAAGGCCCTTGTAAAAATCTATAGAATGTTAACCCAAGAAGGCTTCAAAGCCAGGCTTTATATGACATGGTACTTGGATACAGTGCTTTTCTGCCGGGGCTTGGGGCTGCTGCCAGCTGCAGCGGGAGAATCCGGGGCCACATCGCTGTGGAAAAAAGGTGCCAGTACTCAGTACCCTTGACTCAGCACCATCACCAAAAAAGCCCTGCCTGGATACAATGGGATTATTTTGAAACATTTTAATGACTTGATTGGTTTTGTTTTCGTAAGCAAGCCAAGAGCAGGTAACACCTGACGCTGCCTTTATATGGTTAGCTCTCAGGGTGGGCTAACAGACTGTTTACAGCTCATGCGATTAATAAATCTGTTAGTCTTTAAAAGTGCCACAAGACTCTGTTGTCTTTCTACAATAGACTAACACGGCTACCCCTTTGGAATTTGTTTACAGAGACAGTTACAGAAAGGCGAGATTGCCTAATGTGTGCTAGGGCATGATGTTTAATTGCCGGGATCCCAACACCAATATACCAGGGATTCCCGTGTCCACATGACTCTTGCTTCAGGGTTGGGACCTTACTCTTATGTCTACACTTACTAAAATTAGTTCGAATTAGTTCGAATTAGCTTAATTCGAACTAGAAAAAGTTAGTTCGAACTAAGCAAGTGCCATTTGAATTAGCGATCTCCATTGATTTCAATGGGCCAGTTAGTTTGAAGAAATTAGTTTGAACTAACATGGCAACATTGGTTAATTTGAACGAGTTAGTTCGAATTAACCTTTACTTCTAATGCCCTATTCGAAGTTATTAGTTGGAATTAAGGAAGCCCTTAATTAAAACTAATGAAAGCCTAGTGTGGCCAAGGTTTTAGTTAGTTCAAATTAAGCTTCCTTAATTGGAACTAACTTGCCAGTGTGGACAGAGCCTTTAATTTCCCACCCATGAACGTGCTGCATCAAGACACAGAGATCAGCTTTATTGGACCTGAACGTGCTGAATAACTGGAAGGACTCTGAGACTAAGACACCGGTTGACTGAATCTTACTGGTGATTATTCGTTATTCATTTTTTCTGTGTATTAAAGTTCTTAAGGGTGAGTCAGTGAACCAAGTGTGTGTGCCACTAACTTACTACAAAAGGTGTCTTCAAATGGAGCTTGGTCAGAAGAGGCAATGTTTGCCAGAGCTGATGCCAGTCTCGGCTCTGCTTTCTACGTCTGACACACAGCTAACTCCTTCCAAACCACGGCACTGGGGTTCAAAAGCCAGCTACTCATTTTAGCAACTGCCCAGCAGCAAGACCCGAAGATTTTACACTTTGCTTATTGACCAGATTCTCTTTACCGCAACGCATCCAGCTCCTCCCAATGTCTGCCCAAACGCAGCGCTGACTAGGGCCTAGCTCATTCTCCACCACAATTGCCAGGAAGAATTTCCAGTCCCTCTGTTTGTGATATGAAACAAACCATCTGCTCATCATTGCTGCCACCCTCCCGTTCATTCTCTGAGCGAACAGGAAAGAGAAAACAATTCACCAAGAGAAACATTGGCGAGATTTCTCCTGAAAACCCTCCATACTTTGCACATCCCATGTACAGCTGTGTTTCCGTGCAGGGAACAAGGCTCAAGAGAGAGCATGGCACTGAGCTAAGAGAAAATGAAGTCCTGCAAGCTGCATCTAAGGACAGTGAACAGACACAGCATTAGCCATGCTGGACCATGCAGCCTCCCTATTTTGCTCCCTGATTTTATCAGTGAAAGCAAAGAAACACCTTAGAGTTGCACCAGGAATGGATTTGCCTCCGAGAGGTTGACCTGCTCCTTGCCTTTAACTTCTCCATTGCTCTGGTTAAGAACTGCTCTCTGCATGCTGAGGAGGTTAGCATTTACGCTCTGCTAAACTGGAATGTGGCTGAACTGACACTAGCCCACACAATGCTTCAGTATTCATAGTCTTTTCTGGTCTGCCGGATTTTTTTCATGCCTGCTGTTTGTACGCATAACAAGTTCAGGTCAAAGTTCCTTCTCACCGATCCAGTGATCAGAAATCTGACCAGTGTGTTTGTTTACACCCCAAGACTGTTTCACAGGACTGGGTGTTGTGCTCTATATCGGACTCTGCTGCAGAAACCCAGGGACAGGGTCAAACTCTGAACTGTACTTTCCAGACCCTGGCATCAGGACCTCTCTGGCCCCTTCCTCAGGCTTGGCCTCCTTCCAAAGACAGGGTCACTGCTGCCCAATTGCTTAGTCTCTTCTGTGCATTCTTTGTTCTGAACTTTCTCTGAAAGCAGCACAGCTCATCTGTGCTCTCCACACTACGCCGTGCCCCAGTTTCAGCAGACCCCACGTCTGGCCAGGGATACATTTCACATGAAGTCAGGTTCCCTTCCTGTGAGGAAGAGGTTCTTCTTCAGGGCGTCTTCGGATGGGAGTGCCTCATTCTGTGGCTGCTGGGACTGAGTTCGCACAAGTGCAAGGCGTAGTCCCTGGAGGAACCCTGTTGTTCCTGGTGCGTGGTTCAGCTCACTCATCTCATGGCAGATTTGAAGCTTAATCGTTATTTTAAAGCTGAGTAAATAGCAGACAGTGAAAACCTTCCCCTTCCCAGTTCAAAGAGAGATCAAATAAACAGGAACACGCACATCAGCGGCTGCTGAAATGGCAGAGACTCCAACTGGCAATTAACCTCCCATTCACCCCCCATATGCAGCCAGCAGCTTTTTATGGTTGCTGTGGGAGTCACCCATTTAATTAATGAGTAATTCAGCACTTACTTTCTGCTGGCTGTCAGACAAACACAGCATTTCAGAGAGAATTTCACACTCACCTGTATTTACCTTGAGCTCTGCTTCTCTAAGTGACACCGAAGGCAGGAGGTAACACCACAGGCACCAGCACTGATGTAGACCTGTCTTCCTGGGCCTGGAGAGTCAGAGACCAAGCCACACCCTTCACCTGACGGACGCAGCTGTAGAGATTGTACGGCATATTAATACCGTAACCCAGCTGGCAACCAGCAAAGCCACTTGGATACTTCCCTGGGAAAGGTGCTTGCCAGGAGAGCAAAGGAGAAGGCATCCACTGAAGCAGATCCAGGCCACCTCTCCACCCCATGCATATCCCACCCTAAGCAGAGCCTGAGCCCCACAGCCGCTGTTCAGGTCTCATGTGAGAAGAGCCTGTAGCCAAGACCAGGGTTCTCCAGTGAGACCAGAAAGATCCCGTAGGGGCAACCCTCGAGCTCACACTCCAGGGCCAGGAGAGCCCAGCTCACACTCCAGGGCCAGGAGAGCCCAGCAGGATGGCCCAGATCACACTGTGCAAAGCCCATGCAGAAGCCTAGCCGTGCCGGTCTTGTTTCCTACAGCAGCTGACTGGCAGATGCCTGGGCTCCAGGGTCATCTGCCATTGGTAGGGAAAAGGCACTGGAACTAACCGAACCTGCCGACTCCCTCATTCTAATTCACCCCAGCAGAGCCCGGAGAAGAGAGCACACTGCTCTTTGGTGGGCCAGCCCTGTGAGATGCTGCAAGGTGCTCTCACCTCCCAGCACACTGTTCAGCAGCTGTCCTCAACACTCTGGAACCATATTCGCCAGCGACTGTGATTCAAGGCTTCACACTCCAAAACCTGCATCACTGATGTCACGAGTGATGTGACAAATGCACTGCATGCCCCTGGGGAGCTGGCCCACTGTTGTTCCAGTTCTTAATTATCCCCCAGCTCTCTTGGATAAATCTGCTTCCTAGGATTCGCCTTTCAGCTGTGCTTCATGGAGCTTAAAAAGGTCGTATAGTTTTAACAAACAAGCCGCTGTTTGCCCCTTTGTGCAGCAGGCAGCCACTCTGAGGATCAGATGCTGGGACTGGATCAATAAAGCTCTTACTAGACTAGACACACTAGGGTTCAGACTCCACGTGTATGTCTAGCAGAAACGCAAGTGAGAGGATACACTGAGAATGCTTCCAATGCCAGGGTAATCAACCCGCTGCACACAGCGTCCACTCATGCCCTCGTCAGGCCAGGCTCATGGCCCTTGTCCCTCCCGGAGGCCCATCCAGCCCAGCCAGACTTCCCCAAGAGCATTAGGCTATGAGCTGCTGGCAGTGCAGGGTCGATTTTTTGCATTCAAATGAGTGTCAGTAAAGACACACTCAATCAAACCTGGAGGTATCTGGAAGTCGACACAGTAAGACCATCCCCTCAAGTGGCACAGCGCTGTGTCAATGGGACCACATTTCCTATCTGCGCAGCGCAGTGAAGACTCCACGTAGAGGAGTTACGAAGTCCATGGGAGTTACACAAGCTACTCTGCATAGCTTGCGTATCTCCCGTCCACTGCCACCGAATTTCACAGTAAGTGTAGGCCAGGCCTTAATGAGGCAATTGTTTATCTGACCCTAAGGGCACCTCTGGCGTTTCTCTGGCCTCGCCTCGTCCCACTGGTATAGCACAGTGTCTCAGCCTGCTTTCTGCATTCCCCAGGGCACCCATTTTTCCTTTGGTAACCCCCAACTTCTCATTCCCCTACACCAGGACCCAATTGCCCAGAATCCTGGGTGCTGTTTCAGACAAAAAAACCCCAACACCTGCCAGTTCCTTGTGTTCCCGTCAGCAGCGATTCCTAGCACAGAAACACTAGTACCAGCCAGTGGAATTTAGGCCTTCCTGGTGAGAACACAGTAACGCTACCATGCCCATTGCAACCTAGTCAATCAACTGGGATGCTGCTGTCTACAGATGGGATGTTTCTTTGCAGTGGGGGAGCTAAGCCTTTCTATTCTTAGCTGAAAGTCCGGATCCTGTAGGAAATCTCACAGCCCCTACAAATTCCCTACCTCCCTCATGTCTGAGACTCCCTGTTCTGCAGCCGCTGCTGTTCCCTAGCGCAGCAGGTTTCCAATTGCTGGCAATAAGCACAGTTTCTTAGTACTGCAAAGAGGCTCTCAGCCCCGCACAGGGACAGGCCAAGCACTATATGTACATCAGCCCTCGCTGCCGCCCACACAGGGAAGAAAGCATTATTAGCCCCACTTTGCTTCCAAGCATCTCTCCCTGGTAATTAAGACGCTGCTGGAGCGGCACATTACTGGCATTTAATGACATTTTCCAAATATTTTTAATAGAAATCTCAGGTCCTAGTCCTAATCTGACATTTATCTTCTGTTTAGCATGGAAAACAAATACAGCCCCCAAGAATCATTGCTCATATTATAAACGACTTTATTGTTGGCTTTATTACCTTGCCTATTAAGCTGTCACAATCTATGCCACTTCCCATTTTGGTGATGACCAGCCAGCGGAATCTGTCCTCTTTTCTGTAGGATTTATACAGGGCCCCAGTGATAACTTTATTCATGTAGAGGATAATTATCAACTATATTATTAATGTTGCTCAGTTGCCCTAGGGGATAATATGTCAGAGAGGTTAAATTATTGACACAATAAAGTATGTATTATAATTAGTCAGGCACCAGAATAGATAACTGGCTGCATATAGGAAGCTGAGATACAGCATTGCATTCAAAGTGCAAAAGGGTCAGGAGTCCAAAATCTTAGAGCCAAAGGCCAGAAGGGACCATCAGATCGTCTGTGCATCACAGACCTCCAGCACCCGCACACTAACCCCAGTACCTGGAATTAGATCCAGGTATACAGCCCACTGGAGACTAAAGTATCAGCGAGCAAATGGGGCATGGGGGGTGAGGTTCATCAGTCCCCTACACCCCCTGCAAAGGCAGGAAAATGATTACATGAGATACACCTAGGTAATCCCGGCCAGTGACCCATCACAACAGGCAGCAGAGGAAATGGCCACATTTTGATTCATCTACTGTCTGCGCCCACAATTTGTATCCATTCTGAAAGAAAGAATCCCTTTTCTACTGGGCTACATTAGCTCTGCTGGACCCCCCTCTGCTGAGATGTGTCTGTCTGCGTGACTGTGCCTAATTTCCTAGGATGCCGTGACTAATGTAGAAGGGACTTTCCATGTGTCCTCTGTATCCCCTTTGTTTTCATGAAGGTTGCCCTCAGTTGAAGGTCTGACAGGAAGGGAAGTGTAGAGGTTTCCTCTGGGGTTGGGCCAGAATGTGTGTCTGGAATGTAGGTGTAACCTGCCAGATTTTGCTGAGATAAATAGGCCTTTGGTTCCGGTCTAAGGCACGGAATAACTTCCTCGGTGGTATATCTGAAGTGAGACTATAAAACTAACCTTGGCCATTCCCCTAGATCTACTATTGTTACATCAAGAAGAGTAGGTCAAGGACTCGGAATTTCATAAATAATTTCCCATGGAAAGCACGTAAGCCAGCCAGATGAAATCGCTCTGAGAAAATGTGGAAAAGTGGTAGATTTAACCTACTTCAAAATGTCATTTTCCAAAAAAAAAAATTGATCCACATCTCTTTCTAACTGATGCTTAAAGGCTGTGTATGTACTGCCGCTGCCTGTTAAACATGTAGCCCGGTGTCCCGAGGACGGGGGCTGTGGACAGCGGGAAGAATGTGCTATAGGATGTGCGGCCAGTGTCTAATCAAATGGAAATATATGGATCCCCCTGGTTGGCAACAACCAGACGACATTCCATAAATTATATTGGGTTAGAGACTGCCCTTTAAATTATGTCCCTGTTAACTCTGCTCTGCAAAGGGGGGCTGGGGTCCCGTATTTACCCTTGGAAGAAAGTTTATAAAACAGGCTCCACTACGTTTCCTGCTGAACGCGGCCCTTCCCCAGCCCAGTGACAGGGGGTATATTTTCAGAACCCCAGCCCAGCATGGGCGCAGTGGCAGGTGGCACGTCTCAAGGGCCAAGTGAGGCCTGCATCAGCAAGTCTTGGCATCTAGGAGAGTGCACGACATTGGAGACAGCGCCCAGGTGGCGCTGAAAGCATTTCTACGATGCACCCTTCTCTGCCTGTCTTAAGGTGCAAAATGTGAGAACATGCAACATTCTCCCCTTGAAAACCAGCCCACAGGTGGCAGCCGAAGGAGATTTTAATGTAACAACTGCTGACAGCTGGACAATGGCCAGAGCAACAAAGATAGGTGGGAGATTGAAAATCAAGGAGGAGCAGAGGGCCTGGGGTGAGTCAATCATTTATATTTCAGAGCTAGGAAAATGGAGAAAATGGATTTTAAAACGAGCAAATCCATGCTGCTCCTCTGACCAACTAAGGCAGACACTGGCCAGGTCAAGCGTGCAATCAGGCACCACCTACAGAAGGGGTTCGCAACCTTTGCAGGGGCGCAACACGGTTGGAAGGGTTCCCAGCCGTACGCAACACACCAAAGCAACAAAGCGCGCCCCCTCCACACTTTCAGCTAAGCATCCCTGCCAAAAGGTCTCGGGGGAGGGGGTCGCTTTTTTGCTGTGCCCCTTTAAAAGCAGCCCTGCAGATCACCTCTTTCGGGGGGAAGGGAGAAGGGAGGAACAAGCTGCCAGTTCCCCAGAGCTCACACACACACACACACTCCCTGCTTCCTCCATGCCTGGGAGGCCAGAGTCTTCACGCACCCTCATCACGTTTTCTAATGCCCTGAAAGCCAAGGGCTTCACTCATCAGTATGCGGATTGACCCTGGGAATGCTGGGGCCAGTCTCTAAATGCAGGCTCAGCGCCCGGTTTAGGTGTATTTCAAAGTACCTGGAGATGAAATGCCACCGGCCTCTGTGATCCACGGAGCCCAACACAGCACCACGGCCAGCCAAAGTGTCTTGGGGCTATGGCAGTGGGATATTTTGGGGGTTTCTCTGGGTGCTCTGTTGTGCCTCAGTTTCCCCCATATGTTACTCATGTATGTCGATGATGGGAGACAGGAGGGTGATCACTGCAGAGACCGCTAGAGGACAGGTGGGATTCCCCCGGCCACATATACACAGACCTTGCCAGGACCCCCTGCCCTGGCCCAACCAGTTGCAACAGACTGTGGTGAGTGGAGTCCATGAGGAGCGGCCACCTAGCCCCGAAAGGAGACAAAGGACTGGTGGGGGGCAAGGGGATAGTTCTGGGAGGAGGGGTGACGGGCTTCTTAGAAGGAAGAGCCAGTGCCCCATGGAGGGTTCGCTGGGAGCAGAGCCCAAGGATGGGAGCTCTGGGGCTCCCCAGGTGGTCGCTGCTGTAACGCCTCATTAATCTGCTAGCAAAGTCTCTCTATGCTGAGATCCTAGGATCTAATAAACCCTTCTGATGCCCTCGGTGTCTGGGAATCACCTTTGATTGCAAGGCAGGGTGCGTGGCCCTTTGGGAGCGTGGAAGAACTTCCAGGGGCCCAGCTGGGGGCTCACTGCGGAGTTCTGGCAGAGTAGGAGTGCTGGACCCTCTGAGGCCAGAGTTGGGGGGCGGCAGCACTGGTGTGTGGAGACCCAAGGTGACAAATGCTGAAGAACGAGAGCCCTGATTAGCTGCGTCTCACGTGGTTCCCGAGCACGGTTCCCGGGGGACTCTGTCACAGGCAGCTGGGAGCAGGCTTTTTCTACCATGGCTGTAAGTCTGTCTCTGTCAATATGCACCTGGCTTTCCACACCCTCTTCTCCATACCCAAAGGGATTTAATGTTACACTAGGCACAGATATGCTTTGAAAATCTGCCCCGATCTAATATTTAAGTATCCTGTTCTGCACACAATTGGGATTTTTACAGGGTTTATCATGACTGCTCTCTGCTCTGTCAGAGTAACCCCGAGGTCTGTTTGATCTTTTCCCTTGCACTGTGGAAAGGGAATGTGTTTCCTTCCACCATGCTGGAGATCAGTCTGTAACAAAGTGATTAAGAACATATGTGCAGAAATAATCGAGCAAAAACAATGTGCAGCACAATTATCTGAAGAGTTCCCTATGCATGACAAGACAATTGAGGATTGCTATTTCTATTTTACAGAGAAGGAAACTGAGGCACCAGGTGGCCATAGCCCATGACAGAGAAGGAGAGAGGTCTTCTGAGTTGCAGGTCTGTGCTCTAACCACTCCCTGAGTCGTCTCCCTGTGGAGGCTCACCCTCCCAACACACATGGAACGGAAACGGATTGTTGTGCGCTGGAACGACTCCGCTGTATAACAGGAGGTGCTGGAACTTGGCAGCTGATCAATTTATCCCTGGCTGGGGGCTGCTGAATGGCCCTGAACTGCTCATGCCTCATCCTGCATGGCAGGAATGTTGGCTGATTATATGAATGAGACAGAGGGATCCCCTGGAATGCCCTCCCTGTCTTTGCTCATGCCTTCCTGCGTCTCCCACTAGCCCGGAAAAGAGAGAGCTCCCAAGTGAAGCTCTGCTAATCACTAGCAGCATGCTGTACAGTCCGGCCTGCAGTCTGAGGGATGCGTCCCGGTTCTTCGTCTGCAGCTGTGCAGTGGGTTTCTGCCACCCACATGGGGAGCGTGGCTGTTTCGGGAAGATGGGAGAGAGACCATATTGGCTAAGTGTTGTATGGGAACCTGAACACAAATCTCATTTGTTAGCAGCATTGGGAGCTCACCTCCCAGTCATCGTCCAAGTCCTAGTCAGTGAGACTAGGAATGAGGCCGTGCAGACACCAGTGCCAGGGATCTATACAGACCCCTATTTTCTAAAGCAAAATCCAGGCAACTGAGGCGTGAGTAGTCATGGCAGCCAGGTGCATCTCTGTCACGGAGCAATAGCAGCATCAACACCACAGACACAACGCACCACATCAGAAGAGAGGGATTGTCTAAGGCAGTGGTTTTCAAACTTTTCTTCTCAGGACCCAGTTGGAAAAAAAATTATTTATGCCCACGACCCAAGAATTATATCTTTGAGCCATGCCCGGCAATCGCAGCAGGGGCACCATGACCCAGTACTGGGTTCCAACCCGTCGTCTGAAAACCACTGATCTACGGCGGGTTGTTGTGTAACTGAGATGGCACGTCCCGTGCCCCAAGAACAGGCCGAGCGGGGCCTAGGGTACTTGGCTGTTATCCTGTACAGAAGAATAGAAACCTAGAAAGAGCCAAATATACAGAGCTCCTTCCCTGTCCAGCACCTGCCAAAGAAAATTGCAGTCAGGATGTATTTGATACTGTGCAGAGAACATGTGTCTTTATCATCACCAGTTTACAGCTGCTGGGAACATACAAATCACTCAGGATCTTCCGGATGCACAACAGAGGGGTGTTAGCACGCTCTGCCTACCAGTTGCTGCCCATTTGGGCTCTAGTCAGAGAGTTGCCACGCTCACAAATGACAAGCATTAGGGCTGTTATATATAACGTGTACTTGTCCCTTCTTAGAACTAAATGGCTTTGAAATGAATCTGCCCACACAGCATCAGCAGTGTATCCAGCTGATCTCCCTGCACATTATGACCAGATAATGGAGCCAGCAGCCAGCAGTGCAGGAGAATCAGAAAGACGAGGGTCAGAGTGACTTACGGGTGATAAGACAGCCAGAGAAATTACCATCAGGAGATGCCGAAGGAGAAGAGCACTGTCTCTTTAAAGCAGGAGGGGGATGCAGGGCAGCAGAGACAGACACCTGTTTCTCCTGCTCTAAGAAAGTTGCTTGGTGAGTGAGTGGTGGAAGAGATTTCCAAAGGGGCAGCCGTGTTAGTCTATTGCAGAAAAACAAACAGAGTCCTCTTCAAACCATCTGATAAAGTGGGATTTTCTCCCACGAAAGCTCATGCAATAAATAAATCTGTTAGTCTTTAAAAGTGCCACAGGACTCTGTTTCTCTGCAATAGACTAACATGGCCACCCCTTTGGATCTTGACTACATTAACCCATGTACATTTATCCACAAAACTTTCTCATCAAAAGACAGTATCAAGTTTGACTAGACTTATTTTCCATAAAATCACGTTCCCATTCCCACCCCATAATTCTTGATTGATTGCCTTCTATACCACCAGCTTTGTCATGATTTGGCCCAGTATCAACGTCAAGCTAGGCAGCTTGCAGTCAGCTAGGAAATGCTGTTTACCCCTTTACATTTGGCACATTAGCTTTTCTTCCTGACCTTGGAACTTCCCCAGTGATCCAAAACTTGTTACCTGTCACCATTAATGGTTCTGTGAGCTCATCTTGGATGCAAATTACCTGTTCTTGCACATTTAAAAAGGTTTAATTTTAACAATTGCTATTTAACACCCCCTGTAATTAGTGATGGAATAGGAAGTATCCCTTATCACTGTATGATACGAGAACATCGCTCCATTTCTTTCCAAATACAGAACAGACATATTTATTGACTAATTCTGCCTTTTCTGCATCATGACTGATAATCTGGACCTAGCACTAGATCTATACAGTTTCTAGGATTTCATTTGTTCCTGATATATTTAAATCATTCCTTCTTCTTATTTTAAAACTACTATGGATTTTAATGGGTAGCCTTAGCTGTCTTTATCTATTGACTCCATTTCCTAACAACCAGTCATACGTAACTATCAACGTTCCCATGTTTCCTTTTATTTATATAATTTTTATTGCTGCTTTTACATCCCCCTTCATTAAGATTTTTTTAACCAAAGTGGCCTTTTTTCATTATGGTGGAATTATAGTTATTTGGGATATCTACTAGAACCGTCTTAAATAGCTCCCAGTTACCATTTGTATTTCTTATGTTTACCTTTCTTCTTTCACTCAGTTTTGCTCATGATTGTTTTCAGCATTGGGAAACGGCCTTTTAAAAGCATCAAGTCTGTACACTAGTCAGGACTGGATGCTAGGTGAAATAGACCTGATCCGAAAAATACCTGGTATCAACCCCCACAATGATGCTGAGCAGAATAGAAACTTTACTAAAAGTTTAGTTACTACATCAGGGCCATACTTTGCCCTCAGCCTTTGAGAGAACACCCAGTTCTCAGGGAAACTCCACTGGCCTGGCCAATGGACCATAATTAACAATGTAGTTGGGCCTTCTCTGCCAAATGAGATTGCCACTCGTGGGCTAACGACTCGTGTGCTAACAACTCGTGGGCTAACGACCCCCTTTCCATTGCAGAGTTCAGCCAACCACTCCAGGCAAGCAAAGGTGCCCTTGGAGCCTTCCAAAAAGAAAGCAGTGGCCTTCATTCAGTCAAACAAAGAAGGAGTTCTGGAGCACTTTTAAAGACTAACAAAGGTATTTATGGCATGAGCTTTCGTAGAAAAGTCCCACTTGGTCAGACGCTTGACTGATCGCAAGATGTCAGGAGCTCCTTGGGTCTACCTAGATCTCACCATGCACTTTAATCACTCTCCTGGGGCAATTTCCATCTGAAGTCTGTGATTTTGTGCATGAACTTTTGCCTTCATAATGCAAAAGATGTGCTAATGTTGGATGGGTCATCTCAGGACAAGGAGACACTTGGGTGCTAGTCAGAAAGCCAATAACTCAATGCTCAGTGTGGCTTGTTATTTACTTTAGGAACATGACGTTCAGAGAGAGGGTATTTCATGCTTTTTACTAACAGCAACTTGGAGAATCCACCAGGGATCAGCTTAATTCCTTGGAAAAGGTTAACGTTGTTAGGGATTTACTGCCATATTTGAAAGGGTTTAAACTATTATTTTTATTTCCTTGGGTCCAATGGAACCTCAGTGAGTTGTGCAATGCTGGATGGCCTGCTTGTGTCTGAATGAAAGAATCCTTAAAAAGCTCAGACAGTTTTAGCTGGCTCCTGATTCTGCCTGCTTGGCAGAGCCTGGGGGAGCTGGTAGGGAGGAGCAGGTAGCCCCAGATTTGTACCTTTCTGCACTTGCAGACCACGGAGATCCAGGAATATCCTGATACTGGAGTATTTAAATTCCATCTCGCCCAGCTCTCAGAGCCCCCCCGACTACATGCTGTCAAGCAAGCAGACCCAGGAGCTATTAGGATCCTGCTAGGCCTTTTTATGGGCCCTTCTAGACACAAAGTGATCATCTAATTTGTACAGCTCCCAGTCTAGCACTCCAGAAACATGAGAATTGCCCTGTCCATCAATGGCCAGCGCCAGATACTGGGAAGGCAGGTGCAAGAAAACCCCTTCTGGTTACGGTGACCATGCATCCCAGGTGCCGTGGCCACCGTGGGTGCCGGAGGCTGCCACGGGGCCTCAGGGCTGCCGGGGCCACGGTGGAGTGCTGCGGGGTTACCAGGGCTGCTGCGGGGCCATGTGCATCATGAGGTGCCACCCCTGGTGGTGGCTTATGGTTTGAAGCAGGAGAATTCATACTGACTCTCATTTGTTTTCTAATCCTATGTAACTCTGAATGTGTTCACTACCCATATAACTGTCTAATCCTCTTTTTAACCATGCCAGCCTGTTAACCCCAGGGATCTCTTGTGGCAATGAGTTCCACAGGTTAATTGTGCACACTGTAAAATATATCACTTTTACCTGTGTTGACTTTCAATGTCATTGAAGATACCCTTGTTCTTGTGCTATGAGAGGGAATGGAGTGTCTCTGCACCATTCATTATTCTATACACTTCTGTTACGTCGCTTCCCACTCATCATCTTGCTACTCTAAACACTCCCAATCTTTTCAATCTCGTTCCTCACAGAAGTGTTACCAGGCCTCTAATCATTTTTATCAATGCACTCTGAATTCTCAAAGAAATAACATCTCCTACTTTTATTATGCACCCTTATTTCATTGGGAATTGCACCTGTGTGTATTTGGCTGACCCTGTATTTGTCACATTCCAGAGGTGGAGCCGGGTTAGTCTATTGCAGACAAACTACACAGTCCTGGGGCACTTTTAAAGACTAACAGATTGATTTATCGCATGAGCTTTCGTGGGAGAAAATCCCACTTTGTCAGACACTTTGAAGATGGGGAACTTACAGAACGGGAGGAAATGAAATGCAGGGAAGTATATGACATAGGATCAGGTCAGGCTGTAACAGCAAATCAAAATAGGTGTTAGGATTCGAACACTGAGGAACAGCACATAGAGGAAGGTGAGGTCAAATCACTTGTTGTAATGAGAGAAAAATCCATAGTCCCTGTTTACCCCAAAACAACTGAGTCAAATTTGTAGAGCCCTGCAAATCCACGGATATCCGCTTCTTATCTGCGGGTGCAAATGCGGATATCCACAGACCCGTTGCTGCAGATTGTGGCTCCAGTATTGATACTATTTTTATCTGGTCACGGCTGTATGTGCAGAGAGCACCATTGCTCCACCCAGAACGTCTGATTGGTTACAGCTGCAGCCCTGACTGAATCCAGGGGCCAGTCCAGGTGGAGTAACAGTTGCTCCCCCTCTCACTTCCCCCACTGCCAGCCACTCCCCCCAGCACCAAACATCTGAGTGATCTCAGCAGCCCCCATTTCACATGGCCAGCCCCAGCAGAATAAGAGTTGCTCAGATCTGGGCTAGCCGGGGCTCTGAACAGCATCCGGCTTTTACTGGCTCATCCGGGTCCTGGGTCCTGCCCTCAGCTGTCCTTCAGTCTCTGACTCCAGACTGTGAGACCCAGAGCCCAGCCCGTCAGAGTTGGTGTTCAGTTTCAGTGGCCAGTCCCCACCTCTACTGATCACCTGAGAAACTGCAGCAGCCCAGACTTCCCAGCCCAGCCCAGGCAGAATAACAGTTGCTCAGATCAGAGCCAGCGAAGGCTCTGAAAAACACTGGGAGCTGCTGGCAACTCTCTCCCCTCTCAGCTGTTTCTCGGGCTCCCTAAACCTAGCTCACCAGAGCCCACACACATCAGCTGATGATGGGCTGCTGCTTCCCCGTTCTCTGGCTGCCAGCCTCCCAATCTGATCGCTCTGCTGAATGAATGACCTTGCCCATGCTGAACAGTTGAGTGACCTGACCTACGCTCTAGTAGGTGGAATAACCAGATGATCAGGGTCAGCAGGGCTCTGAACAAACAGTATTGGGAGCTGCTGGCTAGTGCCGCCCTCCCTGCCCCCTTCCTCGGGCTCTGTGTGAGGCAGCTGCTGCTCTCTAACAATCCAGGAACTGACAGGCAGCTGCCCCAAAAGAAAAAACAGAGCTTGTACCAGGATCCTTAGGACTCTCTATAATGTTTAAAATAAAAACAGTGTGTGCACATTTACTTAGCCCCTGCTTTTAAGTTGTTACATTACAGAGCACACACAGGCAGGAACACAAAACAGAAGTACAGTGTAATGACGAGGAGCTGAGCAGAGTGGAGCTTCTGCAATGTGGGGGCGGGGCGGTTGTGGATATCCACAAAACATGGAGATGTGGATTACGGATCGGATACGTGCTTACATGTCTCGGATATGGATTGGTTGCGGATCCACATTTTTGTCTCTGTGCAGGGCTCTACAAATTTGCATATAAGTTTGAGTTCTGCAGTTTCTCTTTGAAGCTGTGATTTGTTATTCATCTGTTTCAACACAGCTATTAGCAAGTCGTCAATGGAGTGAGCAGAGAGATTGAAGTGTTCACCTATTCGCCACCACCAATGTAGAATGCAATGACCTACAGATACCTTCCTCCCAAAATTGCAAGAAATAATATTCGACGTGGACTCCTCCTGAGGGTCGAAACAACAGACTAGACTTCTATATAGATTGTTTCCGCCATCAGGTGGTCAAACAACATCCCTTACATCATAACCTCAGCCATGCAGAGCTCAACACCATCCAGAGCCTCAGAAACAACCCTGACATTATTATTATTAAAGAGGCTGACAAGGGAGGTGCCATCATCATGATGAATAAATTGGATTATGATCAGGAGGCTTATAAACAACTGTCCAAAAGAACGTTCTACAAACCACTCCTCTCGGACTGCACTGAGGAATACCAAAAGGAACTGCACTACCTACTCAAGAAACTCCCCAAAGCAGTACAGGAACAAATCAAGACAGACACACCATCATCTCAGGCATTGGCACGCTTACAGTAGGATTATCTGGCTATGTGGACTCTCTCCTCAGACCCTATGCTATCAACGCTCCTAGCTATCTGAGAGACACTACGGATTTCCTGAGAACAGTCCAATCCATTGGTGAACTTCCAGAAAACACCATCCTGGCCACTATGGATGTAGAGGCTCTTTACACTAACATCCCACACAAAGATAGATTACAAGCTATTAGAAGAACTATCCAAGATGATGCCACAGCAGAACTTGTGGCTGAACTTTGTGACTTTGTACTCACCCACAACCATTTCAGATTTGAAGATAATTTATACCTTCAGGTCAGCAGCACTGCTATTGGTACCCGCCTGGCCCCACAATATGCCAACATCTTTATGGACAGCTTAGAACAAGGCTTCCTCATGTCTCATCCCAAAGCACCTCTACTTTACGTATGCTATACTGATGACATCTTCATCATCTGGACCCACGGTAAGGATGCCCTTGAAGATTTCCACAGAGATTTCAACAATTTCCACTCCACAATCAACCTTAGCCTGGAACACTCCACACAGGAGATCCACTTTCTGGACACTACAGTGCAAATTAGTGATGGGCACATAAACACCACCCTATACTGAAAACCTACTGATCACTATATTTACCTACATCCCTCGAGCTTTCATCCAAGACGCACCACACAATCCATTGTCTGCAGTCAAGCCCTAAGATATAACTGCATTTGCTCTGATCCCTTAGACAGAGACAGACACCTTCAGGATCTCTATCACGCATTCTTAAAACTACAATACCCACCCGCAGAAGTGAAGAAACAGATTGACAGAGCCAGACAGGTACCCAGAAGTCAACTACTGCAGGAGAAGCCCAAGAAAAAAAACAACAGAACGCCATTGGTCACCACCTACAACCCCCAAGTCAGACCTCTTTAACACATCATCAAAGATCTACAGCCTGTTCTACAAGACGATCCCTCATTCTCTCAAGCCTTGGGAGACAGACCTCTCCTCACTTATAGACAGCCCCTAACCTTAAATGGATACTCATCAGCAACTACAGACTAAAACAACAGAAACATTAAAGCAGGAACATATCCCTGCAACAGAACATGCTGCCAACTTTGCCCCCATATCTACACTGAAGACACCATCACAGGACCTAATCATGCCACCTACTCCATCAAGGGCTCATTCACCTGCTCGTCCACCAATGTGATTTATGCCATCATGTGCCGGAAATGCCCCTTTGCCTTATATATTGGACAGACGGGACAGTCTCTGCGCCAAAGAATCAATGGACACAAGTCTGACATCAGAAATTGCAACACTAAAAAACCAATAAGGGAACACTTCAATCTCCCTGCTCACTCCCTTGATGCTAATAGCTGTGTTGAAACAGATGAATAACAAATCACAGCTTCAAAGAGAAACTGGAGAACTCGAACTTATATGCAAATTATGCGATCTGTTGTATTTGTCACAGTTAACAATTAGACACAAAATGTTCTGGAACAACCTACAAGTATTAGCACAAAATGTGTCTGGGGCCTGCAGAGGAGACTGAGACTAGAAGGGGAGAGGGAATTCCCCTTTACCAAATGCACTCTCAGCCCTGTCATAAACCCTGATTTTTTAAGCCTCATGAGGTAATTTGTTCCCTGAGTCTCAGATGATGCCTGGAGGTGGGAAGCAGCCTTGGAGTAATAACTCCGCTCTTTTCACTCAGCAAGCAATAAACTGTTTGCTTGGAAAACTTGACATCTGCTCCATTCTGCTCCAACCAAGAACTTCTTCCTGTGGAGGAAGTTAAGGGCATTGGTGTCTGTTGCTGCTCATTTCAGGGGTATGTGATAACTTCTAAGTGAGATCATTTGTGTAAAGCACTGTGACACTCTCAGCTGTAATTGCATAGTCATGCCATGCAACAAGACAGATGTGACTGGAGGTGGCGTATCAACCTCAGAAATTGCTTACGACTGGAAAGCACAGTAGAAGGAACAGCAGTTTTCAGAAACAATTATTTTACTATTGTAGGAGTAATAATAGCTCTCATTCTCTGCACACTGTGCACCTGGAGGATGGCTCAGAAAACATTTCTTCATGGGATACTAGCAGACTGAAATGAAAAATCCCTAGCAACAGTGCCCCATTAGAACATGAGAATGGCCATATTGGGTCAAACCCATGGTCCCTTGAGACCAATGGCCTGTCTTCTGACAGTGGCTAAAGCCAGGTGCTTAGGATAGAATGAATAGAACAGCAAAAACAACGAGAACCCTGTGGCTCCTTAAAGACTAACACATTTCTTCGGGCATCAGCTTTCATAGGCTCCAACCCACTCCATCAGGTGCATGAAAGCTTCTGCCTGAGGCAATCTGTTAGTCTTTAAGGTGCCACAGGACTCTCGTTATTTTTGCTGTGCACAGACAGGCTCCGACTCTGCTCCTCCCCCCCCCTCACAGGCGGGGCCCCACTTTGGCCACTTGGCCCTGGGCCCCGCTTCCCCCATGGGACAGCGCTGTCATCAAGTGATTCATCCCACCGGCCATTCCCTGCCTACCCTGGCCAATATCAATGGACCTATCCTCCATGAACACGCACATGCCTGGCTTCTGGCAAAGAGAGGCCGGAGACATTCAGAGCATGGTTTTGCATCCTTACCCATCCTGGTTAATAGCCATTGATGGAACTGTCCTCCATAATCTTATCTAGTTCTTTTTTTAACCCTGCTATAGTCTTGGCCTTCACAAAATCTTCTGGCAAGGAGTTCCATAGGTTGACTGTGCATTGTGTGAAGAAATACTTCCTTTTGTTCATTTCAAACCTCCTGCTTTCATTTGATGACCCCTCTCCCCAGGTTCTTGTGTTATGAGGAGTAAATAGCACTTCCTTATTTACTTTATCTACACCAGTCATGATTTTATAGACCGCTATCACGTCCCCCTTTAGTTGTGTCTTTCCTAACCTGAAAAATCCCAGTCTTATTTAATCTCCTGATACAGAAGCTGTTCCATACACCTAATCAGGAAATGTGAGAGTAATGCCAGAGGAGACGGCCAGCAGGCAAAGGCCCTGGGCTGTTCAGCCAAACCTGGCAAAGGCATTTACCGCACTTGCCAGCTCCTCTGTGCCCTCAAACACAGACCGCAAATTCTCCAGGGCAGACACAGTCTCTTGCTCGGTGCCTGGGCAGCACCCAGCCATCAGAACCCCGACCCCCTGGGTCTACAGGGAGATGCTACAACAGCCAGAGCAACAAAAACTGTTCAGTGGCTGTGGCCTCCCCACTGTCATGCCAGTCAGGTGCATTGCCCACCTGCGCCCCCACCCAGGGCCTGCAGAGAGGCCTGCGATCCCACACCAAGGAGGGGCTGTGGCCCGTGAGCTCTGGGCAAGGGGGCTGGTTATAGCAGATGCAGCCACAATAGGCTGCTAATGGTCTCACATCTTCCCTGTGTATTTATTTAGAGCTGGTTTAAACCAGAGATAAAAGCCGGAAGAAGCTTTTTCCAGCCCCACCTTCTCGGTTTGCTGGTCCTTGAAATCCTTGTCAGGTGGTGGTGAACAAGCAGCACAATGTACAGCTGTCTGCCGTGCTTCAGAGCCCCTCACTTCTGCTCAGACAAGCTTTCTGCACTTGTCCTTTTAAAAGAATCTAATTTATTTTTATTAAAAATCTATAAGAAACAATTGACCAGTAAAGCTATCAAACCCCGGCTCCGGCTCCATCACGTCTGCACTGATAGCACCAAATAACAATCCCAGAGCCTCAGGCCACCTCCCTCCCACCCCTCACCCCCAGCCACGCTCCTTCCAACAGCTGCTGGGCCAGGGTTCAAGAAACCCCGTCCCAGCCACAGAGCCTGGGAGACGAAGATGCTCTGCGTGCTAGTGCAAAGAACGCCTGCTGGCTCCACACATAGGCACACTCCAAGCACAGCAGTTACTGGGAGTCTGAGAACTCACAACCCCCAGAGCAAACATCCATCAGGATGAGGGCTGCAAACATGTCCGAGAGCTGCGTGGGCATTGTCCATTCTGCTCTTCCCTACGCAGTGGGACTTGCAGAGCCCGAGCCCTTCTCCCAGGAGCCCTGTCCTTGCATTTTCCTCTGAGGCCACTAATTTGTTCCAAAGCCTGTGTTTGGCTCACGAATCACAGAACAATAGGGCTGGAAGGGACCACACGAGGTCATCTAGTCCAACCCCCTGCTAAAAGCCGGACCACTCCCACTAAATCACCCCAGCCAGGGGTTTGTCTAACAGGGCCTTAAAAACCTCCAGAGAAGCCAGCCTGGAAGTGTGCATGTGTTCCTGGGACAAGCAGGTCAAAGGGAGTGCACCCCTGGAGCCTTCCAGCTTGGCCAGCTGCTACCTCCAGTGCTTTCCAGGAGGACAAGTGCGCCGGCTCCTCTGCAAGCTGAGGGGAGGGGCACTTATCTCCTCGCAGGTGCGGATCTTTGCCCTCAGCAACATGTGGGGAGTGGGGCTGCATTGCACCAGTGCGGCTCAGGCACAGGAAAGTGCAGCTCCTCTCCTGAGTCGCTTCCAACCTCTCTGTGGCACAGATCATGTCTCAGCAGAGGGACAGCCCCTCCCGGGACAGACGCAGGATCAGAACTGGGCTCTGCTGTGCACAGCTCCTGTCCCAGCACCCTGAGTGCAAGAGGGCAGCTTCCATGGACCAGAAGCTCCAGCATCGCTTTGCATCTCAGCTCATTTTAATTCAGTCACGTCAGAGCAGCCCACAGGATTTGAATGCAATTTTCTCATTGAATTATACTAAATCCTTCAGGGAAGAGGGCAAAATTATTTAAAACCCATAAAAAATAAAGCAACTTTTCTACTCTGTCTTTTAACTTTTGATTATTATTTAGAGTTAACCTTTTCTACTTCTAAATCATAAACTCGTTTTATTTTCCACCATGAGACATGGGCCATCAGCCATTTGAAACAAGAGACAAGTGTTTTCTTGATACACACAGGAGCTGAAAGATAATGGGGTATCCGCTGACCACTGCTCTTCAAAATCAGACCTAGAGAAGAGTAACTGACTCAGACTGACTGTCAATTGTTGCCCCCTTGTTATAAATAGAGCAGCAGATTAAAGGTGCAATGTAGGGCCTGCTAATGCACCCAGCTCAGTACAAGGACTTGTTCCTGGTCCTTCCACGGCGAGGGACAGACAGCCATGCTGCAGTGGCTGAGACCTTCCAAACAGCAGGGAGAAGTTACAGCTGGAGATATCGTGGCTTAAAAACTTTGACTGTCAGAATTACTGTCATGAAATAGCTCCATTCTGCAACCTCCTCACCACGGGCCGCCCAGTTGTACAAAGAGGCCCAGCAGGCGCTGCATTAACAGAGTAGGAGACACTCTCCTCTGAAGCATAAGGTTCTGGCCAAGATTCTGGGTTCTGGGTTTGATGGACCAGAAGGTTAATCAGTACGGCATGTCTCATGTCCCTGCTCAGCTGCACTGGCTGCTGGAGCCGCGTTACTGAGGTACCTGGCATGCCAGCCAGATGCCAGGGCCACCCCACTTAGCCTAGTGCACCAGGGATGTGTTACAGAGGCTTGGCACACCAGCCGGAGGCCAGGGCTGTGTTACTGAAGCCTGGCACGCCCAACAGAGACTGGAGCTTTGTCCTTGAGGCTTGTGTTCCAGCATAATTAATGGCAGACACTTCCCACCTTCTGGAGAGAATTGGCATTGAAATTCAGGAAGCAGTGAAGGAGGCAGCTCATCAGTGCATGATCCTCTTTGATTTTCAAGGAAGCAAAGGTCCTGTGTTGCCATGTTGAAAATGTGCCAGACAGACACCTGGCAATTTCAGGTTCCTTGCATGGCACCAATGGGCTCAGAACCAGAACTGCCTTGAAAAAGAGCAATGAGGAGATTTCCTTTCCCTGCTAGCGTGTGCTTTCTCCTGGACAAAAGCAATCAGTTTAATCACACTGTTAGTTCAAAGCAGCAGCTCCTGCCACAAACCAGCAATTTGCCATTAAAGCCAATTCCTGCCAAATGTGTTGGTATGCGGCTGAAGTCTGTTACACTCCACACACAGCTGATCGGCTGCCACATTGATCTCTCACAGCTGTCTGCCAGGAACTGAAGGAGTACATCTTCAAAGACAAGTTTCCTTCATCTAATGTTTGCTTTCTGTGCCTGCTGTCTTTTCAGATGCCAAGCCCCTTTTTAAAACACAGCACAGAGATCAGTGTTTAATTTACAGATCGTTACTTTTTTCTGAAATTTCAGCAAACTTGCAGATTTAATTTGAAAATTAAAATCAGCTGCCTCTCTGAGGGTGCAATTAATTTCCTTCATGCCAGGATCTACCTCTGGAAGGAGAGCAAGCAATAAACATAGTCACCTGTCATTAAAAAGAAAAAAACAAGCCAGACAAAGTAAATAATTCAGGAGATTTAAAAATGAATTCATGCTTTCATGGCAACACACTTTCAATCTCCTTTTCATCTCCTCTCTGCAGCATTCCGCTGTAATAGAATAATGCTAAAGAAATAGAAGAAGAGAGTGGGAACAGTAAGGGTACCTGAGTCTGGCTGGCTTGGAAGCCAAAAGGAATTGTTGCTAAGATGGAGCTCTGGGAAGCAAACACAAAGGCCTCCTGGATTTAGAGACATGTCACAGGAATTTTCTGAAAAAAAATTAAAAGTTCAAAGCAGACACATCCCTTTGAATAGGAAAGTGGGAGAAAATCTTTGGTGCCTCCTTCACACAATATGAAATGGGACCTAGAGCAGTGGGGAAAACATGGCGCTTGCTCTTGTTGAGCACCAACATGCGAATTCATTTCTGGGTTGGTCCTGACTGACTTTCTCTGCAGTTTACTAGCACTCTGCTCATGAGAACAGGAAGGTGTTCACAATCCAGGGCACGTGCAGACCACACAGCTGCACCTGTATGGCCTGGGAGCCCCCAGAGGCATGTTCTGAGAGGGTGGGCAGGAGGAAGGGAGTCACACACACTTGGCAGGGAGGCTGCTCTGCGCTCAGTGAACACACGCATGCAAGGAAACACAGCCAGACAGTCCATTTGTTTTCTGGACGTGTTCCCTCGGGAATAAGAATGAGGAGACACCCAGACAGTGATATGAAAAAGAGGATGGCCCTGAACAGATCAAGTGGCCTATGTACTCCAGAGAGAGCTGTAACATGCATCAATACAACCCACAAACATGTCTACAGAGCACACGCTACTGGGGTTTGTACTTTCTTTGCACAACTGATTCATCACAAGTATAACAACGAGTGGAGATGGGAACCAGATGGAGAAACTTGATTCGTCTAAACCAAAAAAGCTAAACTGAGATAATCCAAGGACAGCTGAAATTATGCTTATTAAAAACAGTGGAGGTAGAACCAGAAATTAATGAGCCAGAGTTGATGGCTGGGCATTGCTGGCTATTGGGCCTACCTGGTGGATAAAATAATGTGGAGATGGGCTTTCCACCCGCCACTGCCTTTTTGGGTCCTTAAAAGAAACAGATTTTGCGGGGAAAGTCTGAAAGAACATTAAAAGACCAGGCAGAGACCAGCAGTGCAAGTTTCCCCATCGTGGCTGCTCCCCGCCCCATCTCCTGGGACCCTGGGCCTTCATCATCCTCCTGCCAAGACAGTCCTGGCCAGCTCGGGCCGGAGAGAGGGATGCAGTGAAACGGCCACCCTGCCAGCCCACCCGAGCCCCACCGCCCCTGGGCAGAAGGGACTTGAGCAGCAGCAGCGGCCCGTTTCAACTACCGTCTCTTCATCTCCCCAAAAGGACAGCTCCCCTCTCCCGTGCCATCGAGGAGGGGCTGACGAGGGGGCTGTCCTTTTAAAGCCTGCTCCAGCTCCAGGCAAAGAGAACAGAGAATGTTGCTAACATGAAAGCCTGATTGAATATTTTATACCTGAAAGACTTACAGGTTTTCCCTTCTTTTCCCGGTTCTTTCATAAAAGGTTAAAAAGCTGTTGAACGGGGTGTGTGCTGTGGTACTAAGCAGGCGGAGGGCTCTGTAAACCAAACCCCAGACCTCGTTTAACTCTGTTTAATCCTGGACAGTGCCTAGGATCTACTAACAACCTTGGCCTTCTTTTTATCTAAACTTTTTATCTAAAACAGCAGCTCAAAGGGCGAAACCCTGGCCCAGTGAAGCCAGCTGGGAGTTTGCGATTGCATTCAATGGGGCCAGCTCGGAGTTTGCGATTGCATTCAATGGGGCCAGCTGAGAGTTTGCAACTGCATTCAGTGGGGCCAGCTGGGTGTTTGCGATTGCATTCAGTGGGGCCAGCTGCGTGCTTGCGATTGCATTCAGTGGGGCCAGCTGGGAGTTTGTGACTGCATTCAGTGGGGCCAGCTGGGAGTTTGCGACTGCATTCAGTGGGGCCAGCTGCGTGTTTGCGACTGCATTCAATGGGGCCAGCTGGGAGTTTGCGATTGCATTCAGTGGGGCCAGCTGGATGTTTGCGATTGCATTCAGTGGGGCCAGCTGGGTGTTTGCGATTGCATTCAGTGGGGCCAGCTGGGAGTTTGCGACTGCAT
>ML685786.1:519995-563961 GCA_007922175.1 Pelusios castaneus | reverse complement strand
GTGTTTGCGATTGCATTCAGTGGGGCCAGCTGGGTGTTTGCGATTGCTTTCAGTGGGGCCAGCTGGGAGTTTGCGATTGCATTCAATGGGGTCAGCTGGGTGTTTGCGATTGCATTCAGTGGGGCCAGCTGGGAGTTTGCGATTGCATTCAATGGGGCCAGCTGGGAGTTTGCGATTGCATTCAATGGGGCCAGTTGGCATGCAAAAATGTACGTGATGGGGGCTACCAGTCAGATATTGTAAAGGGCGTCTCTATTGTCCCATGATAGCCACAGTCCATGATGAAAAGCATCTAATCAGATACAGCATCTGTTTCCAGTTAACCATCATGCCCAAGATCAAACACAAGACAGCATGATGGGACAATGAATAAAGGATGGAGGAGGCGGTACGCCCCCAAAATACACCATGTCCCGTGTTTCTGATGCCATGTATGTTATTTAAATGTAGGTGGTGACCCTAGCACAGGACGACCTTGGGAAATCTGACCATCCATGTGTCTGTCCCAGATCCTCAGCTCTCTCACGCCACATGGTGCGCCAGCTGCCTCTTCCTCCAAAGACTGCCTTGGGTCACTTGACAAGTTGAACTTTGACTTCTCCAAATTCTAGCTGTGGGTAGAGCATGTGTCAGCTCTACATCTCCTTCCTGCACGCCCCCAGCACAGAGTGCCATGCAGATGGTAAGGAAGTATGAGGTCAGAGGTCTATCCCATTGCGGCACTAAGCCAGAAGAACAGGACCCAGGGCGTTCTGTCTGCATTCGCTTCCAAAGTAGCATACTGCTCAGAGGGAATAGCACCCACAGGTGGAGGAGGTGTAGAAGCTGAAGGCAGCACATGTTGCAGTACAATGCAATAGGATCCCAGCAGATCCTGTGCAGAGGGGAATGGCCAGGAGTGGATCCCAGAGTTAGAAACAACAGAACGTCATTCCTTGCTCTACTGGTGTTAAACTGCAGTCGTCCAAGGTCAGAGAAAGTGTCCCAATGCAAGTATTAGCCTCTGTATTAAGTGAGTAGCTGCTGCGCCCACTAGCTCTAATATATTTACATCAATGGTTATTTTTTTCCCTTCAAGTTCGGGAAGGAAGATCAATGCCGTTAGATAACCATGGCCCATTCATTTTCCTATCGAAAATCTGCAGTCATCGATTTTCTAGGCTATCTGCTGATGCCTGTGGGTGGCTGTTTTAAAAGTATCTGTGTTGCTGGGTTACAAGTTTTCAGTGTTCCGTGTGCTCCATGTCATGGACTTTGGGGGCTGGGGACGTTTAGCTCAACACTCTTTATTACAGACGCAGCCAATCAGCTCGGCCAGGTATAGGAGTTTGCACACAGGCGCCTGATGCAGAACAAGGACCGTAATGGGTTAGGAACCAGCTTACATTTGACAAACCTTTGCTCAGAGTGGGAGTCATCAGCCTTTCTTCACCCTTGGTCCACCACAGGCTCGGAACTGTTCTTCCAGGTCAAAGTCTTATTTGGATAAATGCATTTTTTCCCAGGGGCAGCGAGAGGGAGGGAAGGTTCCCTGGCCCATAAATCAGTATTTCCTGCAATGCTGGTTTTCCTTCTTGCTGAAACAGGGGCTTGGAAATGACGAGTCAACTTAAATAAAAATTGATTTTTGCATTTCAGTGAGGTTCCAGCACTGCCCGTTCGGGTGTGGGAGATGGAGCCTCATTCATCACTGCCACTATCGTGGTGCGTTGAGTTTAAAGCCAAGTGAGTGGCTCCTGTCAAACGGGCACAGGTCACTGATAAATGTCACTCACCTGCTCCCAGCTCTCCATGGTGAGCCGCGTGACCCGAGTCCGTGAGCCAGACCCAGGGACTAGGTGCTGCAGGTACCTGATCGCTGTGGAGATGTAACCTTCATGAGTAGAGCGCCCTGGCCAATGCTGGCCGTGTGATCTGCCCAGCGGCCTCCGGTCAAAGCCCCCCTTCTACTCCCTGCCCGGGGCAGCAAATGTAACCCATTTGCTCAGCCGCAATTGAGTTTTTCCCTTGAAAAATGATTTGTGAGTAGTTCTCTCCCTTTAAATTTGGGACAATATTGTTCAAGGACCGTTGGTGATGTTGCTCTGACTGACAGCTTTATTGGGTAATAGCCACTGATGTATATGTGTGCTCAGACAGTCAGACCCTTTTACGCCCTGTGTGTTCCCATAAAAGTGATTGGTTGTAAGTTGTTATTCTAATATTGCAGTGATTGTAACATTGAACCAACAGGCTCAAAGCAGACGCATGGCTAGGGCTGATTAATAGGAGCACGCCCATTCCATCAACCTCTTCACGCCCACAATGGGATCAGTCAGGTAAACACCTGCCGCAGAAAGTGGACCCAAAATGGCAGGAGAAAGTGCTGTCTCCTGGGGAGAGGCTGACGGCAGCCTCGGTTACCTGCTCCTTTCCGGACGCCATTTAAGGGCCTGGGTTTGATCTACAAAGCCCTGATGGCTGGAGACTTGCCTATGCAAGAGACACCTCTCTGGCCATGACACACTGCTGCAGGTGCAGGCCATGGAAAAGACACGAGCTGACGCTCTTCAGTCAGGCAGAGGGGTCGGGATGGGGGGACTGACAGGCTTTTTCTCTTAGTGCTCCAGGCCTTTGAAACCTGCTTCCTCCTAGGTCAGGAACAGGCTCGGTTTTTCAGGCTGCAGGGTGCGCTTGCCTGAGGAGAAGGATGCTGGCTAGGGCTGGGCAGTGAGGACTCAGACTGTAAAGTCAGAAGGGTCCCATATGACCATCTAGTCTGACCCCCTGCACAAGGAGAAAGGCACAGAGGTGCCACTTAGCTCTTTTCTTGTTCACGTGGTCACTGGCAGGCTCTGGTCGGGTCTCTTTGTTCACTAGGGGATTGTCAAAAGACTCTCCAGGGTGCCTTCATTACTGCAGGCCATAAAAATCCAAATAAATAAATAGCCACCCCTTCCCGCCCGCAGGGACCCAGGAAATGAACAACCTCCTCCATTTGTTCTAATGTGGCTTTAGTGCACAAGGAAAGGGTGCCGGGGCTGTTAATTCATCCATCAGGGCCCCGATCCCATAATCCTTGCTTACTCATAAGCAGAATTTCACAGGATTTATAGTTTTGATTGTGTCGATCTTGGTACGTTTTTCAAAAGTTACACTACTCGCACACTGGGCTTGGTGTCCGCTGACTGGCGTTCATTACGGCAAGTGACAGGGACAAGGAATCCAGTGGTTGTTTCAAAGGGATGAACAGATGTTCACCGATTACGCTAAGTGTCACGCCGGTGATATGGAGCAGCTGTTCTAACAAGGTCCTTTGTGCTTTAACGTGATTAGCTGTGTCACTACCACTAACTAAAACCCCAAGCAAACAGGCAGAAAGCAATAATATCTCCACTGGGTCAGGCTTCCTTGGACTTCTGGCTGAGCCCAGTTCACACGCAGGATTGGGGTCTGCACTAATGGCAGGAGTTTGAGGCCCTGCGTTCTGTGCTATTGAAGCTGGGGAAAAGCATCTGCGGAACCCTGGAAATCTAGGTAAAAAACGATAGGGGTTCAGTCTCTTATCCCAGGAGGTTCTTTCTCCAACCCACGGGCTAGGAAAGTCAGCTCTATGGTTTAAATTATTTTAGCCACAATTGACTCATATCATCCCTGGTGTAACTTCTCTGCTTTCCCTGGGACTACTCCAGGGAGGAGTTTGGTCCAAGAATCTTTGAAAAATCTCATCTAACTCACAACTGGTTTTCTGATTCTCCAGCCAATGTGATTCAAGTGGTTGACAAAGGGACTGGGCGGCTCCTGGAATTTCTACAAGAACACACAACCTTTACGGTTATATCGTTATTTCTGTGCCTGGGAACCTCAGTAAGTCACCAAGTTGGGCTGTTTCTCGCAGGTACTTTGGTGACGAGGTCACCACCTGAAATCCAGCCTGGTTAGCAGTGATCCAAAGCTCTGCCCTTTTGATGGCAGTTCAGTACTCTGTGTGAAATGAGAAGGCCTCAGTGCCTTTCCCAGTGGGCCCTCAATATCAGAACTCCCTTCACACCCCTGACAAGCTACAAATGGCTGCTCTTACCCCGGACAGCGGTGTCTCCCGAGCACAGCATGCAGAAGACACTTGTGCTGCCCTGTTCATGCCCTTCCCTGCCCTCCAGCAAGCTGGGGTCCTCGGGCTGCTCAGTCCTGTACCTTTCACCAGGGAAATGTTGAGTTTCTAGAGCTGGGAGAGAGAAAACCCAGATTTGTGCCAGTGACAGAGCACGGTGAGAAATATGTCCACAAGCCACTGATTTCACCTGCCACCAGCACTTTGCTACATCAGTTATTTAGAGGAGGAACCACAGAACTAACAGAAAAGAATTCTTAGTGCCATGAAAACAGGGCCAAATATCGTGAGTACAGCTGTAATCTCCTACCCCTATTCCCTAGACACCCAGCCAAGCTGCCCTCTGCAGGCCGCAGGGCTCGTGAGCTCTCCTCCTTGCCACAGATGCCAAGAGTGGGACTTCGCAAGAGGAGGCAAACCCTTTGCCCACTCAGCCCCCCAGCGATGGCTGGAATGCCAGACGCGTCTGTGCCCAGTGGCCAGTGTGGCAGTCAGACAGCTAGCCTGTGATGAGTCCGCCATAACTAGGACACTGAATGCCAGAGTGCTCTTCCCTCTCCTCCTATGTCACAGGGCACGGGAGGGCAGCTGCTGAAGTGCCTCCAATCTGCCTGTCTGTGGCTCCTCAGCATTCACAACGGCTTTGCTCCAATGTCAGCACAATCTACCCCTACAATCTACAGTCTTTGTTTTCAAAACCACGCACTTGAGAGAACAAAGAACTAAACTTTCTGAAGTATTTAACTAGGTAGAAATGCTTGCAGGAAAGTGATTGAAAAGTCTGTCATTTTCAAATATTTTAACGGTAAGTTTTCATATAAACAGCTGTGCTGAGAAACCCTGCTCAGAATTCACTCTCTCATCACTACAAAGCATATCAAATCTGAATCAAACAGCTTAGCCACCTGTTTCCACTTTGCAGGCAACCAATCATTGTTCTTCAAAGTAACAAAGCTCTTTTCAATTTGAAAGCAACAAATCAAAGTTTAATTATTTTGTCCTTCAGAGCCTTCCACTCTCTTTCACTGAGGCTTTTTCAGATATGAAGAACTATCATTGGCCAGGTTAAAAAGGGAAGAATTGATTGACAGTTGACGGAAACACTTCTAAAGGACAATAGCATTTGTCAGTTGGATACATTCCACTCTGAAGACAAAATGCATTTTATCAACACCCTGAAATTATTTTGTCAACAAAATTCATTTTATGGCAATTCCTTAATCTGTCATGTTGACAGAAGAACAATCTTCAGAGTATTTCCAAGCCATTTTGCCAACCCAATTAATTTCTGTAAAATTAAATTTTCCCTTTTTAATCATATACGCAGGAGGATATTGTAGCAGACGACAAAGAGGGCCGGAACTGAAGCACCATTAGCTGACTAGCAGGAGCCAAGGGATCATGTGAACACAATCCATACCCATCAGATATAACACACAACTGATATCGATACCGCACACGGTCAATAATGGGTAGTTTGGGGCCTTTCTTTCAGAAATCAGAATGTGTAATTATTCAGCCTGACCAGCTAAGAACACAGTTTGAAGCATTTGTGGTGGATCACTCCGCAGGGATTTGAGGAACACGTGTGGCTGTGTACACACCAGAGGCGTCACTGCCCGGGGGTCGCTTAGGCCAGGCAGGGGCTGCCACAGGCCATGGGGGTCGGCCAGGCCCCGGATCGCCGGCCCCAGCAGGGGCCGCAGCGGGCTGCTGGGGGCGGCTGGGTCCCTGGCCCTGGTGGGGGCCTGATAGGGCCAGTGACAGCTGCGCCCTAGGTCCCCGCCAGACTCGGGGTACTGGTGCTGGATCTCGGGGCATGCGCCCAGCAATGGCACAGTACACACACAAACTAGTGACCAGTTTCCTGACTGAATGGAGTCTACCAGACGCCTGTATCACTCTGCATATCAGTTCACTCTGGGGGTGTCGTAGCGAAGGTGAACCTCCAGTTAACAAAGCAGAGAGCTGTGTCTTAGGGACCAGAATATGAACTGTATTCTCGATACATTTCAGTAGTATGGAAACATGAGGCTGGAAGGAACCCCAAGAAGTCATCAAGTCTAGCCAACCATACTGTGGCAGGACTACGTAAACCTAGACCAACCCTAACAGGAGCTGTCCAACTCGTTTTTAAGAGCGTCCCTTGATGGGGAGACTGTGACACCGTTGGAAGGCTATTGCGGAGCTTTACCCTTAGGGTGAGAAACCTTTCCCTAATATATCCCATAAATCTCCCTTGCTGCAGAGTAAGCCCGTTATTGTCCTGTCCTCCATGCACATGGAGAACAACTGGCCACCATCCTGTCTCGAACAGCTCTTCACATATTGGAAGACTGTTCCAAGGTCCCCTCTTAGTCTTCTTTTCTCAAGATGAAACATGCCCTTCCTTAGAGATCAGCTTTTCTAAGTCATTTTTGTTGCTCTCCTCTGGAGTCTTTCCAATTTGTCCACATCCTTCCTAAATTGTGGTGCCCAAAAGTGGACCCTACTCCACGTGGGACCTCACCTGTGCTGAGGAGAGCAGGACAGTTACTTCCCATGTCTTACATGCAACACTCTTGTTGCTACACCGCCAGAATGATATTAGCCTTTTCTGCAGCTGCCTCACATTGACAACTCATCTTCAGTTTGTGGTCCACTCTAACCTCCAGATCCACTTCAGCTGCACTACCAGTTGGTCAGCTACTCCCAGTCTGTAGCTGTACATTTGATTTTTCCTTCTCAAGTGAAGTACTTTGCACTCGTCTTTATGGGATTTGAACTATGCTGAATTAATGTAAACACTAGCTAATCCATGTGGTGCTCAGGTACTGTCAGGGCAATTTTTATATGGGTGTATATGCTGCCCCCCTTGGCTTTCACCTCACTCAATAAAGTAGAATCTTACCTACAAGGTTCTTGGAGAGGAGATTTCCAGGGAAATCTGAGGCCACAAGAGAAGGAAGCAGGGTCCTGCAAATCAGGAGGAGTCTGTGCTGACACGTCTGTGTGATAGTGCACATGTACCAGGAGGCAGAGTTGGAACTCTGGCAATTCCAAACTGGTGTTGTTTTGATTTTTGCTTTTTAAAATGATTATTTCTAAAGCTCTTTCTTGTCAAAAATGGCTGCACTGTTTTTGCTCAAACTTTCCAAAAACTTTTGCATCCAGGCTGGGAACAAACACAGAAATTTTCAGCCTAAAGGACAAAAGATTGACAAAGTTTAAAACAACTGAAAGCCCTATCCACATGAAAACCCTTGTGCAACTTTAAGTACAAGCATTGCTACCCACTCCACAGTGATGAAAATGTTTTGCACCTTTCAGTCTGCTTTCAAACTGGATTTTAGTCCGTAACACACACAGGGTATCCGGAGGTGTCATTATCCCCATTTTACAGTTGTGGAAAGTGAAGCCAGGTCAAGTGACTTTCCCAAGGTTCCATAAGTCAGTGGCAAGCCAAGAATAGACTGTAAACCTCCTGCCGCCCACTCCGTGTCTAACCAGCCAAATCAATTTCACCTTCGTAGAGTTACAAAGTCAGTATGTGGGCAGCTCAAAGTCATTGTTACCAAGCAAGACTATGCCTAGGCTTGTGTTGACGTAGAGGTACATTCTTCTTCACTGGTGACATGTTTCATTTTCTGAAAGGGTTAACGGGAGGAAGTATTTTTGATGATTTAGGAGGATAGAGGGTAAAAGAAGTAAATTTCCCAATGCCGTATAAATATGGGACACTCTCAGAATGGCAGCTGGTGAAATGGCTCTGGCTAAAATGTTGCTTTTCCTTCTCTTCTCCATTCAGAAGCAAACACGCTCACATACATAAATATGTGAGCTGACCTACAAAGTCACACACATGTAAATTTATTCTGTACTCTTAGAAATGCTGATAAATGTTATTATCAGAAGCCAAATGCTCCATCAAAGTCTCTCTTTAACCTTGTTTCTTGATCTTCTAGCAGTTTATTTTATAAGCCTCAGTAGGCAAACTAAAACTGGAAGTTCTTGCCACATTCCTTTTCCTGGGCTTTCCAGACCTGGTCAGGTGTCCCGCTCATTTCCTAAATGTTCATATAGACAGTCCAGTAAGTCTTGTCTAGCTTTCAACGCCAGCACATCTCTTTCTGAGGTGTGAAAGCCTCTGGACAGTTTCCCCCCTGTAATTTTCCCATCAAGGAAGCCAGGCCAACTCCTGCTAGTTATAGCCGCTTTTAAACTCCTAAGTACTGTGTGTAGTTCTGATCCCATTGGAGACATGCGGGGCCTCAACAAAAGCTGTGCATGGCAGGTATTGTAGGATGGGTCAGGGCGTTCACGTGGAGTAACATCACTTGAATGTATGAAAGCAGCTGGAAGTAAAGAGGTCACAAACTGAAATCAAAGTCACAAGTTCATAGACTCATAGACTTTAAGGTCGAAGGGACCAGTACGACCATCTAGTCTGACCTCCTGCACAACGCAGGCCTCAAAACCTCACCCACCCACTCCTGCAATAGGCCACCAACCTAGGACTGAGTTATTTATCTCCTTAAATCATGATACAGAGAATTCACCGGTAGGTGAGCCATGCCCTGTGCTGCAGAGGAAGGCGAAAACCCCCCAGAGCCCACAAGTTCCGGTCTTTGAGGTGACTTTGCCGTCCCTCCAGGGGAGACGTCACTTGTCAAGCGATGTCACTCGCGCACAGCAGTTCAACCTAATTTCTCTCATTTAGAACCCGTGTAACTCATTGCAGCTCCTCTGTCTCAGGCCCCATTCTCACTTCGGGCTGGCTCCCCTTTGCACCTTGGGGCAGGGCTGGCATCACCAGAACTTGGGCCATTTTAAACAGGAACGTTCACAAACCTGAACTCCACTACCCCAGGCAGGAAAGGCCAGTGACACAAGTGCTGTGAATTCCAAAAAGAGGACACCGCCTCTCCTGCTTCAAAGAGACATGAATGGTTCCTTTAATGATGCTTACAGACAGATGTCACTCTCCCCCTTAAAGGATTAAGCACATTGATAGTTGGCCTCCGAACCTCCTCCTGCTGAAGTAGACCTGCTCTGGGCTCTGTCAAACCCCACTGAACAGTCACAGCCAAGGTCTAGCATTGGTGCTGTTTCTGCGGAAAGGGTTGTAAATTTCTCAGGGCAGCCGTCAGGCAGAAGAGAAGGAGGTGCGGCACGAGCACAGTGGTTCCCAACCCTTTTGGCCTGAGGGCCAGAGATGGTATTTTTACAGCCCTGAAGAGCCACCAGTCTCTGCCAGCCAGCCTGCGCCCCAAAAGCAGTCTGCCTCCTCACTCGCTGATCTCCCGTCTCCCTGGCTGCAGCAGGGAAACCGCACGGATCCTGCAGCTCTGCGCACTCTATCTGGGTCCCAAGGCAGTGGTTCCCTGCTACAGCCAGGGGGTGGGAGCGCTAATCTCCTATCCCTTTGACTGCAGCAAGGAGCCTACATCGGTCTTTTAGCCCTGCGGAAGCGCACTCCACCTGGGTCCTTAGGCAGTGACTCCATTCTTCAGACAGCAGGAGGAGAGCTGAGGGCCACTCGGGAAGCCCTTGAGGGCCACTTTTGGTGCCTGTTCCACAGGTTGGGAACCACTGCCCTAGAGAATTCCCTGGAAACCCCCCCACACTCCATCATCATCAAACACACCTAGCCTGCCGAGGACCATTGCTCTAGCTCAGGAGACCACGGCAGATAGAACTGCATCAGCCATCACAGAATGGGTTGTCCTGTGAACCTACCGATCTCTGCAGCTGCCCCAGGAGCAAAACCAAACAGGATGAAGGCGTGTCCACTTTGAGCATTGATAACCGTTTGAGAGCACAATGTGTGAGCGTGTTTTAGTCCATCCTGGCACCATGGCTGAAAAGCATACAAGACAGCCTCCGAATGGAATGAGCAACTGGAGGAAGGTCCGAACTCTGCAAGATTGGGGACTTCTGTTCCCAGTCAAACCACTGATGCTTTGAAAGCAAACACAGAACGCCTCTAGCCGCTCCACATCTGCCTGGAAGAGGGTCCAGGTTTCTGACTCAGCAGACACAGCTTTGTCTCACCCCCCACGAGGTGGATGAGATGGTCTGATAAGCATGGTCCAGCTCTTACTTCATTGACTCTGGGAGGGAACACTATAGCCCAAGCTGTAGAGAAGCTGCATTTATTTGGACAAAATGGCAGAAAATTGGACCCATTCCTGAGCTGATACAGCTTCTGAGCAACAACATTGGCCCCTGGGAGCTCAAGGCAGTTCAGAGTTTGGCACATTATTATATCCAACTGAAAGAATTACTGTGCAGTTCCCCTTCCACTGAACTCTACCTGGCACGCTCGCTGCGTGAGCCGGAGGGAGGGAGAGGGCTGGAACCCAAGACTAGCAAATGGGAACCGTAAGAGTAGTTGCAGCACAGCTTGGTCTGAGCCGCCAGCTCCTTTATCCAGTCACCAATGACCCTCCCTCTAGCTGTGCCCCAGGAGGACTCAGAAGGAGAGGAGATCACAGAATGTCAGAGCCTTCAGCTATTGCACACACTGTGAGCTCTGGCCTCTTGTCTTCGACCGCCACCCAATATTGATTAAAGAAACTAGCTGGATTGTTGAATCATTTCATTGTTAAAGCTTGTGCAACTCATCTTATTATTATTCATTCTTATGAACGTTTCCAGGTCAACTGCTCTCTTTCCAATATGCTCCACAGAGAAAATCGAACTTTGAGGCCAATCATTACAGGAAATGAATGATGCAGCTGCTTGAGGATAGGAATGAGACTGTTTCTCTGGGACTGTCCCGGGTGACTTTGCACATAAGGAATGCAGACTGAGGAAGCACTGCAAGTTAGGTGCAATTCTGACCAGCGGTTCTGTGCACTGCTTCCTGAGCTGGCTTGTTTGTGGGTTTCGCCATCACACCTTCAGGACTGGATCTACAAGGGGAAGCTGTGCTGATGGAATGGCTCAGAAGGCATTGCTACTCCAGACTGACCTGCACCTGCCAGCATGGCAGGAGTTCTCCAGGGGAGTTTTCTAGGCTTCAGTCTCAGGCAGAATGTCCAGACTGCTGTCTTTAGCACACTAGCGCACTGGTTTTCAAAGGGTTTTTTTCGGGACCCAGTTGAAAAAAATCATTTATGCCCGCGCTCCAACAATTACATCTTTGAGCAATGCATTCCAGTCTTGCGGTGGCGGCAGCGGGTGTCGCAACCCAGTGCCTGAGGGTCTGCGACCCAGTACTAGGTCCCGACCCGTAGTTTGAAAACCCCTGCACCAGCGTGTGTCTGTCAATCTGGGCTGGGAGATTTGCTCACTGGTGGATCCTACGCATACCCATAACGTGGTTCAGGACCTGGCACTTCACCCAGTGCCAGTGACACAGCTGCCAGAACAGGCACATGCTCCTGGTTATAAAAGAAAGAGGGGCTGTGCAAAGGTTGCATTGCATGCATCCCCTCCCTGCTAACCAAGGTGCTTTTGAATTCTTGGGTGGGGACTTATGGCAGCCACCCCAGACCAGACGTTTGTTCTTGTTATATCATGGGCTTCTCCAGAGTCATGCCGTCCTCTGCCTGCTACTCATCTGAGCTCAAGAGTGCTGCAAAGCAAAGAAGAAATACAGCAGAGCTTCACATGGCTTCGCTCCAATGGAATTTGCCAAAGACTCATTGAAAAACGGATTTAATTAGGACTGCTAATGGGGAGCAGTTTGTTCTTGAGATTTAAAGCTGAAGTGAGAGGCTATCTATAATTTCAACGTTTTAAATTATATAGAGGGGGCTATTTCGCACTTCCACCTTAATTATAAAAATCCATCTTTATGAGTCCCAATTTTGGGGCAAATAAAGCAAATGCAGCACGAATTTTATAGTTTAGTTAAGAAAATTTGAGAGACGTTTCATTGTGAATGAAACCGATTCATCCCAGGAAGTGATGGGAGCCACCAGCTCTTGCGAGTCTCATTATCGGCAGCACAGCAGCATTGATTTTCAATCAGGAGATGTGCAAAGGAAGAGGCTGCCATCTCAAATGAGGGACTAAAGTTTGGTGCAGAGATCTGAATTTCCTGGCTCTCTTGTTACAATTAAGCAGAACATTAGGGCTGGAATCTCCAATTGGCCTAGCAATCCCACATTCTGGGTGTCACGGCAGACCTCTCCAGCTGATTACTGTCAGAATTACTAAATCGCCTGAAAATTGTTTCCTGAGACACAAGGGCCAGCAGTTCTCATTAGAATCATGTCTCCAGCGTCTCCTGTGCAGCCTCTGATTTTATTTAAAATCAACAAGTGCTCCTTTTGTGAAATTCTGCCAGTTATCTGGCTCTGACCTGGGGACCCCAGTAGATGAGTCTCAGCACTGTAAAACACTGATTTAATAATAAACATCCAAGACCACTGACTAGCAAGTGAGGCCTGGTACACCTCCACTCCACTCAGAATGGAATCAGTGAGTGAAGTTCAAATGTGGCACATTTCCTATTTTCCTGACAGCTTATTTCATGGATCACAGGGACCAAAGTACGGCTGCTTATTCAACAGAGGAAAGAATGAATCAATTTTCATTCGTTAATACATTATGTGACCTATTCTCTGTTGCTCTATCCTTTACAATGGCTCCAGTCTTTTTAAGGCCTTCAATTTTGTCAGGCAGAGAAAATTTAAAATAATGACAAAATGACCTGCCCGAGGACTGCTTCCAGATGAATAACTGCTCGCTGGTAATAAGTCCAAATGAAAGCTATTATGTCCCCCTGCTAGAACGCAATAGATGAACTATAGTCCTAGATCATTAAAAACGAACCAATCTGCTGGAAGATCTCCAAATTCTGCCCTGAGTTCCTCACAAAAGGTGCCCAATTCCTTAGAGGTTTCTCTCCTCATCTGCTCTAATCATTCCTTCTATTGTAAAACGTAAAGGAATAATTTGATGAAATGGCAGAGACATCCACATCTCTCCCACTTTCTCCCTCATTGTAGGGAGTGCTCTGTCCATTCACAGGAACTGCGGAGGGTAAAAATTCCCAGAAGCCTTGAGGAGCTCCAATCCAGTTTCTAATGGCATTTCCCAGACAGAGCATGGCAGGCTGGTATGTCCAAGATGGGCCTGGGAACAGGAGTGTGGATGACTCATGATCAAAGGGAAATGCACAGATTCCTGGGGAAGGGCCAGGCTAAAAATAACCATCAGTAGCCAGCTACACACCCCTCCTAGCCCTGCATCAGCAAAACCCCAGACATGCTGCCCACGATCATCAGCAGAGAAAACAAGCAACAGGGAGATCTGACAACAAAGTGGGCCTCTGGACTCAGAGGATGTGCGGGATGGGAACATACAGGAAGGGGGGAGTAAGGGGAGCAGAGGTTCCAGTGCACGGAAAAATCCCCCATTGATATCCTGCTGTGCATACGGCTCAAGTCCTAACCCTGCCCACAGGTGCAAAGGGCTCCTGGCAGAGGAACTGGGGCAGAAGCTAAGGAGGGTGGGCCGGACTGGAAGGGTGAGGGCGGTCCTCACTCAGTTCTCCCCATTACCCCAAGGGAAGTGGCAGAGACTACTCCAGCTACAAAGCATTTGCATCCTATGTCTGGAAGTGCTGCATAGTCAGTCCCTAAATCCGAGCATCAGACAGTCTGTCCACCCCTGGAACACCCCACGGATCACACACCTTCACCCCATGTCCATTTCTAGCTCTGCTCACTCCAAAGCTGGCAAGCTCTGACCTAGGAGAGAGTCATGCTAATTCCTGCTGCTGGTGGGACCCAGTGACAGGCTTATTTCCCTCATCCCCTGGGACACTGGCACAGAACGAGGGCTGGCGTAGCCTCTTGTGGCTTGGTCTGGGTAAGCTCCAACGCATCGGGGAGTCTAGCTGCACCTTGAGTTTGGAGAAGAAGGGAGACAACCCCTTCTCCTTCCGTCTGCCTCTCTCCCAGCCAGCCAGACCCTGCTCCTGCACACACTCCCCCCAGACGTCGCTTGTATAGCCATTCCTGAGCTAGTCACATAGAACTGCCTGCTGTTTTCAGAAAAGCATCTTCTTTTGATCCAGAAAGGAGCGCATGTGGCCTCACACCCTCGCTGCTAGAGAAAAAGACATTGCTGGAGTGAGCTGGCACCAGGCTATGGGGGTGCTACACAGTTCCTGCTCCTTCGGCATTAGTGAGCGGAAGCATGGCGCTGGTCCTCTTCTTTGCAGGCTGTGCTTTGTCGTGCCTTGGCTCGCAGCTCTGTGTATTCATTCCTCCAGCCAGCTCTAGGCCCAGGGACTGGAGGAGCAGGTTCCCCCTGGAGACAGAATCAGGCAGAATTCCTCCAGCCAGGCTATGAGACATGCTGCACTTTGGCGACTACATTAATATTCTCTGCTTAGCTTTCTCAGCCTCTCCCTTGTCAGCACCACTGCAAGTGTTCACAGCTGTACAGTATATGAGATGCTGGTATGTACAAAGGAGCAGGCGTAATTGTCTCTCAGCTATCATTGCTCTGCACAGACACCGTGTCAGAGACTGGCGCAAGGACATTTGTATTATAACGGAATACAATGCGATCTCTCGCAGAGGATCACAGCACTACAATATCTGCTATTCCTCTGCTTCATATGCAAAAATCTCTGTCACACTTGACTACCAATAGCCCACAATTCCCCAAGGCGTCCTGGAATGGAGAAAGCATCCGCTGCTCCCTCTGTTAACTATCATGGAGCATGGCCTCGCAATTAAATGACCCACAAACCCAGGGCTCATAACCATGTTCAGTACTTCAGCTGCAAATCCCAGTGATGGCCTTTCAAAAACTTCTCTCCAGAATTCCGCACATTTGCAAGTGGTCCTGTGTTTGTTAGGCAGGGCAGAGATGGCCACTGGCCCCAACCTCAGAGTGCTGAGAGTGCTCTGGTTGGTGCCTCGCTCCCCGGAGCCATTGTGCATTGCTCCCATAGTCTACCCTATGCCTGGCTTCAGAGCCCATCTCAGGAACATGAGGAGGACAAAGTCTGTGACAGCCTACGAGATCAGCAGAGCGAGGTATGTCTCAGCTCAGTGAGCTAAGAAAACATTTCAGACTCTACTAGCCATCGGAGCACTGCTTATTATGTAGAGGACTAATGTGATCCCGGTAGGAGATGTGGGGTGTGGCACACGCAAGTACGTGCATGTCTGTGTATATTGGCATAAGCGGGGACTGCTCTCTTTCTGCAGAGAAAGTCCCAGCACGGAACAGAACCGATTCCACTTGAACAACGTGGCCTTATTGGGGCTACAAAAATAGATAGTCACCCAAGAGCACTGTTTGTAGGAGACTAAGATTTACCAGACTACAGGCCTTTGTATCTCAGTCCTTCTCTGGCCTGTTATATTACTTTAGATGGAATACCTGGGCCAAAGGTGTTAACAGAACCCAATCACAGTCCAACAGTAAACAGTGTTAAACAAGGCTCAGTAGACAGAGGCCTCATGCCAGAGCGCACACACCATGAAAATCCTCTTTCCCTTCTATGAGAGATACAGAAAAGGAAAAGTCGTTACAGAATTTGAAATGTAAAGTATTAAGTAAGTTTTCCATTATAACGGAATCTTTTATTCCCTTCCCTTTAGCTGGAGAGAGTTTGAAATAGGAAAGCCAGCCTCATTTGGAAGCCAAAGACAGGAATGTGCTAGAGGTTAAATCCTGGAGGAGAACCAGGTCCCCTTTTCGTTATTCTGCTGCTGTGGAACCCAGAGACTCTGGCACCGGGCACGCCACTGCGAGAGACTCGCAAGTGCTGGTCCTGAGAACTGGGCTGTGCTGGAGATTCCAACCACGTGCTTCCTGAGCAAAGCAAAGTGAGCGCTCGAACCTGCACGGACCAGCCCACGCTGCGCCTGCCACCACAGACTGCATTTAAGAGCAGTTATACCCAGGTACTGGCTAGAATCGTGGTTGCAAGATGTCTGTCCATATAGGGCCACGGCAATAGGAACACAGCAGGCCACCTGCGGCTTTTACTGACTTGGGCACCTCAGAGGTGCCTCCCCAGCTACACTGCGACTGACAACAACCCCATCCTGCAAACTCAGAGCCACTTTCCCTCCTCCCTGACACTGAGGCCCTACGTCGCACTACTGCCTTCCCAACAGAGCCAGCTCCACCCCCTCCTCCCCATCGGGCTGCCTGATCACGCCTTTCTGCAGACTACCCATCCCACCACCCCGTGGGCTGAACCTGTGCAGATGGCCTGGCAGAAGTGGGCCTTGAGGAGGCGTTTGAAAGAGATGAGGGACATGACCTGGCCATTCGCCCAGGGCTGCTAACTTGTCGTATTTATAGGAAGGCACTGGAGCACATGGAGAGCACGTCACAAAAATGTCTTTGCTCAGGTTAGCTAAAACGACCCTGCCCTGGACAGAGCATCTGGGCAAATGGGATGGAACTGCATGGCCATGACTTGCCTGACCCCTTATTCCAGCAGAAGGCCTGGGAGGGTGGGCAATAACCAAAGCCATCCCCCTTATTCCAGCAGACGGCCTGGGGGGGCAATAACTAAAGCCATCCATTAAGAGCCACCTACATAATGTTAAAACAATGGAGTTCAAAGGAGCCCTTTTTTTTTTCAAACCCAGTTCAAATGAACAGCCAGCAGGGTTTGAAAAATGGCCCTCCGCCCTCCTGCCTGGGGAGTTTGTTCCCAATTCAATTGCCATATTATGACAATATGAACGAAAACTAATGAATAACTAACACCCTGAGAGTGCTGCTATTACAGAGTGCTTAGGAGCTGGAGAGAACTGACAGAGCAAGCTGAATATGGCACTAATGTGAGATGTTACTGCATGGCTGGGCAGCAGAGTCCAGACTTAATGGACTTTCCAGATGGGTTAATTCCGAAGGTGGAATCTGACTCTGAGCTCTAGCGTTGGTGTGAGCAGAGTGTGTTTCACTGTTTCCAAAAGTGTCATCGCTCGGGACAACCGAGTCACGTTTTCTAATCGCCTGTTTGGGAAGCATTTCTAACTGGGTCCTGGGACCAAACGATGGGAATTTGCCTCCTGCAGGATAGAGAGCAACCTCTGCCTCGCCACCCCCACTCGCCAGGCACCAGGCAAACACCGCTTGGCCGCTGCTTTGCTTACAAATATGCCCCAGAATAAGAGATGCATGGAAATCGCCTTTTATCCCACCAAGGGCAAAGAGAAACTAAACCCAGCACATTACCCCTTTGGAGACACCCCCGCTCAAATATTCATTGGCCAACGGCTGCCATATGCCTGCATCCCAAGGAGTGAGAGAACAAAGACAAGAGTGGGGATAGGGGTGGGACTAACTGACAGGAGAAGGCCCCTCCTAGAAGAGAAATCCCTCCACAGCACCCACCGGAACTAGAGCCTAGAGACAGTCACATATGGGGCTTCTGAGAGCTGGGGCCAGACATCAGAGCCAGAAAGCTCACTCCTTATTGGGGCCAAAAGGAGTCGGGAGTGACACGGTACAGTCCAGGGGGAGAGGGCACCTGTTACTCCTGCCGACAGGGTCACCCTTCATTAGAGTGTAATCCAGGCAGCTAATCACTCCTGTTACACGTTTCTGATGGAGATAACAGTGACTGACTCATTTCCCTGCCCATTTAGATCAGACAGGTCCTCCCTGTGCCCTGGCAGTGTCTTCAGACATCAGCTGAGTTATGTAGACTCCCCTACACACAGTGCTGGTGATTCTCTGTATTTTAAAGTCTTTAAATCATGATTTGAGGACTTTAATAACTCAGTCATAGCTTAGAGGTTCATTACAGGAGTGGGTGGGTGAGGTTTTGAGGCCTGCATTGTGCAGGAGGTCAGACTAGATGATCATATTGGTCCCTTCTGACCTTAGAGTCTATGAGAAAGCAGAGTTAACACATGGCAGGATGAATGGAAAGCCTTTATAACTGGGAGAACAAGGCACCCACATAACCAATGCAACCACGAGGGGATATGAGCATGAATCCAGAAATCCTACAGCGCCTGGGGACGTGCTAGGCCCAGGGCCTGCACATATTTGCAATGGAACTAAGTTCAAGGATGTCTCTTACAGATAAACACTCCATTTGCAATCTGGATAATTTGCTACTTTAATGATAAAATGTCCTTTATGTCCTATATCATCCAAAATCATCCTGTATTTCTGTCCTTTAATGATAAAGTGTCCAAAAAGTCATGTATCATCCAAAAATCACAGTGCTTTTAGTAAACCTTCAGAAGGTTTGGATCCTAAACCTCTGCAGCCCTCCTTTCTCCATCTTGAAAGGTACATTTCACCTACATCGGACTAGAAAAATAAACTCTCCTTGGTAGTTCTAGTGGCTCATTTGTATGTTCTTGATCACTAAGTACGTCTGCATTCTGCTGGGGACCAGGGCAAGAATTAGCATTTTTGGTACAGCTTTCATGGGTGTTCTGCTTTCCGCTTAATTATTAACTTTGCTTTAGTAAATAACGGCTCTTTATGAATTCCATCAATCTTAACAAACCCTTTGCATGTAAAACACTCTGGGACATTTGTAATGGTGAAAGCATTCAGCTCTAGTTTATTTAAAAGAATGAATTGATAAACAGTTATATTTTTGTGTATGTTCTTGTGGAATTTCTTAAATTAAAATGCCTGCAAGCAATTATGCTTGACTTACTAGTCTCTTCTTTATAACAACCTAAAAGATGGGAATGGGCTAGAAAAAAATTGGGCACTTCAAAGAGTCACTGTGCCTTCAACCATGCACAGACTAACATGATATTCACTATTCAGTTTTACCACAATGCTATCTATCCCCCTCTGTCATGAAATGTATATCAGATTAACTCCTTAGTCTCTTGTTTGAGTTCCCCTTCTCAAAGACTCTGTGGATAGTGATGGAGGAAAGATGATTTTTAGAGAAGTACAGAACACTGTATTCACTCTTCCTGAAGAGTTTAACGTCCAGTAATGTCTTAGTACCACTGACTGATTGTCCATCCCATCCTACTTAATATTGGCTTTTTTTTATTAATTATTCCATGCCAGCTAAGCTGGTTTGAGTCTATGATCCATGCCTGGATGGCAGCCCGAGGAAAACCCAGGACACTGCAGGAAACTATTCCAGAAAGTCAGCCCTGTTTGGGGCTCATCTCTGTTGTGCTGCTACAGATGCATCTTTCAGATGATGATGAGACAAAGGTTTTGACAAGTTATGGTCATTAAAGATCCTATGGCACTTCCTCCAGGTCTGAATTCCAAAAAAGGAGCGTCTTTCCTTGTGCTAGGTGAAGACATCACCAGTTGCCAAACATTTTACAAGGGATATTCTCCAGATCTGCTCCATGCTCATGCTTGAAGCATTCACAGTCCCAGCAGCTAGAACTAGATTATGTACCCATATATCTCCATAAAATAGTTAAAGATCTTTCTCCTGTGATTTAAGAGCATCATGACATTTGCGTTTTAACCTCCACTGCTTAGGAGATTGGCCACTCGCCATGGGAAATCTCTGATACAGTGACCAGGGTTGAGCTGAATTGAGTCAGATACAGCTATGCAGAGTGACCAAATTTTTCTCATGGAACAAACTGTAATATTAGAGAGCCCTGGTTTGGAAAGACAACCTCAGAGTTCCTTTCATTCAGATTCCAGTAGGCCAACACAATATTAATTATTTATCAGGATATTTTCTTAAAGTAGTGTCTTTGCCTTAATTTTCAATTCCCTTAACGTTATGAGGATCTCTGCTGGCAGCTCAATTATTAATGGAGTTAAAACAATATTTGTTTTTCTCTGAACACATTTCTGAATGCTGGCTTCAGATCCCCTTAGATTTTTCTGAAACTTTAATGAGGGCCTTTGATTTTCTCCTACCTTAGAGCCAAGGCGCAAACTTGGCATCCACAGCAATGCCTTTGATTTAGTATCAGAAGGTGTGCAACACCACAGCCCTTTGCAGGGTGAGTCTCACTGGGGCTGGGGGAGTGATCGTGCTAAACAGCTGTGATGAGCGAGGAGGAACAGCAGAAAGGCTGTCATTGGGAATTTCAGTTGTTGGGTCAGAGGTGTGTTTTGTTCTCTTGAACATTTTGCATTTTCTTATTCCACTCTCTCTCCCGGGGCTCAAGGAAGAAAGTCTGCCCTTCCCAGCTCAGAATATTTCTCTTCTGCACAAAGAAAACAAGCAGTGCAGTTTTTTTTTAATCTCAGAGAGAACAATTTCAATTCAGCAAAAGGACACTTGAAAGATCATGGCTTTAAGAATTTCATGCAACCTCAGTCTCTTCGCTGTCTGCCAGGGAGTGTATCAAAAATCACAGCCCCAAACACTGCTTCCTGTTTTCTAGGCCCTAATTGAACACGTTTCCACAAGGAGGAGTTGATTTGAGTCCAATATTGTGTAAACTCTCTAATTTCAATAGTCTTCACTTTTGATGTGCATTAGTGATTGGAGCTATAGAATCAATTTTTCCTCTACTTGAAACACCCAAAGGAATATGAAATGTGGTTGCATTTGTTCAGTGCACGTCTGCAGTTCTGCACTTTGCTCGGAGTGGGATGATCTTTCTGATTTATTTTTTATAAAAAGCAGCATTTCCTTAGACTTTGATGTTCCACACACAAGGCTATTATAACCACTTGCCATTGAGACGCATGATCTGTAGCTAATCTCCAAAGCTGTGATGCATGCCATAATTATGAGTATTGATGTCACTGCACCATATTTAAAATATGAAACTCTCCCTGTGAGTCCAGAGCTAACAAAGAGGGGAGCGGAACGTGCCCACCACAACGCTACAGATTTCATCTTGTTAATGGGACATGTGAATGACCTTTAATAACCACCATTGAGGCACAGGCTCTGATGAATGCATGGGCACATGGGGTGCGTCTACACTTGTAAATTAAGTTGACTTAAGCTTGCTTAAGTCGACTTAATTCACTCTGCGTCTACACTACACTTTGCCTAAGTCGACTTAAGAAAGCTGCTTAAGTCGACTAAAGGAAAATTAAGTCGACTTTACTAAACCTGCTTTTAAGTTGACTTTTGGCTTAAGTCGACTTTCTAAAGTCGACTTAAGCCAGTGTAGACCTGGAGTAGCCCTAAGTTGACTCTAAATCGACCTAGGGCTCTCCAGGACTCCCCCATTGCCCTCCCTGCCGGGGGGGGTGGCACAGGGAGAGCCTGGCATGCGCCCCCACAGGGCAGGGCAGAGCCCAGCCCACCCTGCTCCTATGCCCTGACAGTGTTCCTGTCCTGCTCAGCCCCCATTGTACCCAGGTACAATGGGGCAAAGGCTGAGCCCCCTGGCACTTGGCAAGGGGTGCCCCCCCTGTCACCGTGGACCTGTCCCAGGTCCACCTGGCCCCTACAAGTCGACCTAGGCATCCAGTGTGGATGCTCTAGGTCGACTTTGTAGAGTCCCCCCAAAGTCAACTTAAAATTTAAGTGTGGACATGCTAAGTCGACTTAAATTAACAAGTGTAGACATAGCCATGGAGTATGCATAGTGATGTCATATATGTCTCTGAGCTCCAGACAGGGGGAATGACCCTGGACAACTCAGACCTTGCGGCCTCCGCACTTTGCCAGAATTCCTCCACATCATATAGGCCCACTTGCCGGGGGCTTGAGGGTGGGGAAGCAGATTGACTTCTGATGGGTGGGTGGGACAGGATTTAACCCAGGGAGAAATGACTAATTTCTGTGTGGAAGACATCAAGGAACTTTCTAGTTTCTAAAGGGTGGGAAGAGTCCACAGGAAAAGAGGTAGGGCTTCTTCTGGTCTGTGAAAAGAAGAACAGGTCATAGTTGGCTTAATCCAATAGCCCTTCCCTTTCTCCCCCTGCTTCTGGAAGCCATCTCTCATTTCCTGACCTTCTGTCCTAAGAAGCCTGCCTCTCAGGTTGCCATGAGAGCTAAGGCCAGGTGTCAGGGAAGAACCAGCAAGCTCAGCTGGGAAAAACAGGTGGCAGCTGGAAGCATGTGTGAGCCTATGGGGGAAGGAGCACATCTCAGGAGGATTGGGGTGAGAAGAATCTCTCTGGCCAGGGCAAAGAGAGCAAGAAAGCAGGATATACTGTGTATACTCTGTACTCTGTGTAGGAGAGGAGCTCAGCGGGGTTCCTCTGCTCCAGCCTGTTCTGTGCATGCCCACTCTTTCTGTCCTCAAGCATGGAGCTGACAGATGCTCCCAGACTCTGTCAGGAAGCAGTTAATAGGCAGAATCCACTTTAATTAACTGAATATTGACCCTTGCAGCTGATTAGAAACATTTGGATGCATCCAGGTGTCGTTAAATTCTATAATCAATGGCTTAACCACATTTGGGTTTGTTACAAAATAACCAATGCCAGCCAGGTTTATTGCTGAAAGTCAGTAATAATATAGTACAGGAACAAAGGTTCAATGTGATGCCAATTCCCAAGAAGCCGTCCTATGCACAATTGTTGAATTTATCTTTAGGAACAGAAGAAATGCCCAAGACTAATGGTCCATCTAGCTCAGTAGCTTGTCCCTGACAGTGGTCAGTCTTTGGGCAGAAGCCCAGGATTGAAAAGGAATGCTCTGAATTGATGGGAAAAGCTAACCAAATCAGCAAGGCTTACTTAGAGCCAGTCAAAGCCAGGAATTATGACCTATCAGGGACAATGAGATTTTCCCACCTAACCAAACAGCCTGTTGCCAACCAGGTCCTCTTCATGGCAATATAAGGCCAGCTTGTCCCAGAGACGACAGTTTGGGTCATAGATGCAGACAGGACAGGATTACGAGAAGGTCACACCCCTGAAAAGACACCTGGACAGCAATGGAAGGTGACCCCAGAGGCTGACACCTGAGACTGAATCACTAAGTGCCTAATGCTGCTGAAATCACCCATCAGGAGCAGAAGGCATGAGGAGGCCATTGAGAACAAGGCTGAGTTGGATTCATCCTGGTGACATCATCTCCAATGCACCAGTCACAAGATGTTGATCCCTAAAAGCCCTGCTAAGTAACGTGCACCTCGGCTGTATGCATCAGGCTAAGGCCCTGTGTTCTGACTAAGACTTGAGCGACACCATCTACTTAACCATAAAAATCACGCACCGTACACCATTGTGACCAGACAATTCCCAGCCAGCCCAATGCCAGTCTGATGGACTTTGCATCTAGACATGTGAGAAAAAACAGCAGTGTAACAAACAACTCTACTCACTGGATGCGCTCATTCATTTTGGATTAATATATGTAAATCTCATATTTGTTAATAAAGTGAAGCCAGGCGGCGATTCATTTAAATGTAACTAGATTGTATGCTTTCCTTTTACACTGGTCATTGATGTGGGGTTTGAGTGAGTCACTACCAATGATAGATGTGGAAAGTGTCCAACATTCCTTGACGATTTCTGGAATCATCTGCGTCAATTAGGTAAATTTTCCTGGAAGAGCCAGTGCCAGATGCTTCCAGCAGTTGGAAGTTTAGGAACACATGAAGCAAGGAGTTGTATCCCTAACCATGTTGGCTAACAGCCATTGATAGACCTAATATGTCAGAGAAGACTAAGACGTAATTCCTTCTTCCTCCTACCTCCCTCATATTGCTGTTTCCCAGTGTTTGAATCTAAACTACTGCATTGATTTGCTGTAATAGTCTGACCCGACCTTCCCTGCTTTTATTTTCCTCCCATTCGGTAAGTTCCTCGTCTAACGTCTTACAACGTGGGATTTTCTCCCACGAAAGCTCGTGCAATAAATAAATGTGTTAGTCTTTAAAAGTGCCACAGGACTCCTGGTTTGTTTTGCTGAACTGAACTGACATGGCCACCCTTTGGAATCATGCTAGGCAGCATCCCTAAATCACAATCTTCTCCTAGCATCACACTACATTCAGTCCGTGGCAAGGCACACGTGGCTCGCTAAAGGGAGAGCAAAGGCATGTGGATGGCGGAAGTGGCAGACCATGACGGCAGGTGGAACAAAATTCAAGTGAACAAACTGGGAAGGGCTTGCTGTAGCCAGCAGCCAATCAGCAGGTGGGACCGACTGCCTGGGGTCACAGAATGATGACAGCTCCATGTCTGAAGGTCCCTGGCTGGTCTGTTCCCCATCCCACAGCATCTTTCCTCTGCAGTCTGTGCCCATATGACTGTACGGGGGTCTCCTCCCAGGGCTCCTGCAGAGGTTCCCTGCACAGTTTAGGTCCCTGGTACTTTGCACCCTGCGGGAGAAGATTTTCTCTCCTACCTGACCTCAGGCTGGACACTGGGGACAAGGAGTTGGTCTTTATTGTCCCTGCTTCTATGCAGAGACTGACTGATTGGCACAAACAATGAGGGCTACAGCCAGTGCTGGGAAAGCTCCAGCTTCTGACACCAGAAGCTTCATCCCACACCCATGATGTGCCCCATCTCTGCGACTCCATTTGCCTCCCGCTCGCCTCCCACACTGTAACAGTATCAGCAGTGGGGCTTCCTTCCATCAGCCTCTCTGCAGGCCTAGAGGTCTGTCTCTCCCTCCAGGCGTAAGGGCGACTCAGGCAGGGGTTGTTAATCACAGAGTGGTCAAGACGGATGCTGCCAGAAATTGCTGCTGAGGCTGCTGGGGACTAAAAGCAGGAAAACCATGAACCAGTGCAGAGAAAAGGCTGCAGAGCGCTTAGGAGTCTTGCCCCTGTGGGTTCTGGCCTCCTTCAGCCTCACCATGACAGGGCACTGGCACTGCCTGTCTTTTCAGGATCCCACCTTTCAGTGGAGTGGGAGGAGCTCTTCCTGATTCCCATCTCATGCCCCCTTTCCTCATTTTAATAGAGGCCATAGTCCTTGTTTCATCACAATGACTCTGGTCCCATTATATCCTTCCCTTCCCCTTTATCTTTGTACATTAGTGGGAGTGGTCCTGCTTTTTAGCAGGGGGTTGGACTAGATGACCTCGTGAGGTCCCTTCCAGCCCTACTGTTCTATGATTAAATCCCCTCTGATTTTTAGTGCTACAGTTAGCATCCAAACAGAACTGGTCCCCTTTCTCATTGCATTTTAGAAGCTATTACTATCTTTTAATTCCTGTTAAATTCCTGACCTTGAGTGGAAGACCCTGCTTTAAAAATCCAGTGATTAATTGTTTTATTATTAATCTTCCTGAACTGCTTTTAGGTTGTGCTGCGGCCTCATCAACCTCAAAATGGACCAATGTAGCTTGAGTGATTTAATCCACATAGAGTAAAAACCTGTCTGTCCACATTTTGAGCCAGTGAAGAGCAGAGCATGAGTGCAGAAAAGTGAAAACAAAGCCAGATTCTCAGCTGGTGTCAATCAGCCTAACCCATTGAATTCAGTGGAATTAAAACAACTTACTCCAACTGTGGCTCTGACCCTATGGCCATTGAAACCGGCTGCATTCACTTAGTCTTATTTGGTTTTTTAAAAAAAAGAAAAGAACTGAGAGTAGCATATTGATCTTTAGAGGATGACAACAGACCTAACATGGGTAAGCGAAAAGACAGAAAAAGTTCCCAGCTATCTTTATGGTCAGTCAAGGAAATTCATTTGATTTCCCCAACAGAGATCTCTAGTTAATCTGTATTGCTTTGTGCAGGACGCTTTATGTCTCAGAAGGGACCAAGTCCACCTAGAACTGTATCAGCCATTTTGTTCTCCAATAAAGCAATAAGAGTCAGGAAGCGCCAGGAGGAAAGCTAAGAAAAGCCGGCACCTCTCGCAAAGGAGACTATCAAAACCTCAAACCTTTGAAGACTTACAGTTTTCTATTCCCAAACCATTTGGTTCCATCAGCCAGGTTCCTACTGGAACTTCCGACAGTGACGTCATAGAGATTGTCCTTACACTCGGTGTCACTTCTGAGTTTGACACAATCCATAGGTCATAAATAAGCAAAACCGAATGTAAAAACCCTAATAACGAAATCTTTCATAGGACAGGCAGCAGACTCAGACTCATAGGCTATGTCTACACTGGCAAGTTAGTTTGAATTAAGGAAGATTAATTAAGGAAGCAAGTTAGTTCGAATTAACCTAATGTGGCCATGTTAGTCTGAACTAACCGGCACATTGAGCTCAATGCAATTGACTAATTCAAACTAAGCAAGTGCCATGCATGGCACTTGCTTAGTTCGAACTAAAATTTGCTAGTTTGAATTAAGTTTATTTGAACTAACTAAAATTAGTTCAAATTAGTTAGTTTGAATTAACTAATTCGAACTAACTGTGGTAAGTGTAGACATAGCCATAGACTCTAAGGTCAGAATGAACCAATATGATCATCTAGTCTGACCTCCTCCACAACGCATGCCCCAAAACGTCACCCATCCACTCCTGTAATAACCCTCCAGCTGAGTTATTAAAGACCTCAAAACATGATTTAAAGACTTTAGAGTATAGAGAATCCTCTAGCAAGTGAGCTGTGCCCCATGCTACAGCAGAAGGTGAAAAATAACCAATAAGCAACGTAATAATTACAGTAAATGACATGGACAGCGCTCACAATGCAGGTAGTTATTCATTTTAGTGACCTACATTAATTTCCATTTCTGGGCCTGACCATAAGACCCACAGGGCTTTGGATGGAGCCATGGCCTGAATCCATTCTCCAAGGACAGCTCACCTGAACAAATCTGCAAACAATTTACAGGTGTCATCTTCAAGCATTCAAGTAGCAAAGCAGCAAAGACTGCCTGGCTGGAATGTAGATTGCCAGCTGCCCTTCATGCTCTGGGGTTATTTAAAATCAAACAAAGATACAGATGGGTTTTTTCCTCATAAATAAATGTTTTTGTGGACCTGAACAGCAGGTAGTATCTGCTTTCTGGGCTACCAATGCTCCCACATTAACCCCTGGGACCCTGGTGTGATCCAGATTGCCATTGTCAGGCAGGCATCAAAATGACCGGCGCACAAAGTGGGAAAAGATCTCCAGCTCTGAGTTGCATCTAGTCCCTCCCGCCGTGCACAGAAACTGTCAGTGCAGGAGCTGTTCCTGGATAAAAGAATAGTGCAAGTTTGGTGACACAGCACCTGGGCAGGATAACTCAGCACTTCTGAAGGGAGCTGCGGGTGATTCCGCCAAGAGCGCTGCTGTTGCTCGGAGACAGGAAAGAAAATCGGGGGATTACCACAAAAATAGATTTTTTAATAATATATAGCTGGACCCAGGACTTCTCATATTGCAGCTGCTAACACCCAGAACAGAAATCAAAAACAATATGCAGACTTACAGGGAATCTGCAGTTCTTTGGGGAGGGGTTTATCACAGAGAATGCAGCTACTTCAGTTCTCATTCTATCCCAAAAAACCCACACGGATTGACACTTTGGACACTTCATTTTCTTTTGGCAACAACATCGGCCCAGGATTTATAACTGATTATTCAACCATGACGACCTGCTGCCGGAACCAGTGAGAGTGACACTCGCTTGGTATTTCAATGGTATTCCTCCCTTGTCAAGTGCCAGCCCTCCGCATGCAAAACGCACGGAGCTGTAGTGAATGGTCCTGGCTGGCAGAAAAGCAGCTGAACTATCTATAATGAAAATTCATTGTTTAAAGAACACTTTGAAATGGTTTCCATTTCTTCCAGCTTACAGTAAACATTATTTTTATCCCCAGTCCTTCGATTTAATTTTGTAATTGATTGGAAACCTGAGAATAATGGGAAGTCACAATACCTTCCCCAGCTGAGCAGCAGGGGCAGAGAGCTGCTTATTTAGCTAACGAGCTGCATCTGGGAATGAGAATATGCTGCCAGGATGGTAGAGTGCTGCAGGCATGTAGCTCAGCTGAGAAACAGAGATTGGGGTTTTGGAAGGGACCTAAGGCTTCCCTCAGTTAGACCTAATCTAAGAACCTATCAAGAAGAGAATCGAGTCGCATTTAGACTGTGAGAACTGCCAGGCCCTAAGCTGCCGCTGCACTTTCATCTCTCTACTCCCAAAAATGCTGGGCCAAGGGACACAGTGCAGGAAAGAGCATTTCTCCCCTTTCAGCTCCACAGATAAGAGCTTCCCTGGTTAGTAGCCAGAAACTCACACATATGCCAGGTCAGGTCTGAACAGAATCAGCAAGTGGGCAACGCATTGGCTGAATATCCGAACTCCATTGCTCCACTTTCCTCCAGGGACGCTTTGGTCCCTAACTATGCAGGCTAAGGTCTGTGGGACAGCAAGCATGTGTTGTTCCATGCAGGGCCACGCACAATCGGTGCTCAAGAAGACAGCAACTGTGGCAGGATTAAGAGCTGGCCGAGGGGAGATCTGGAATGACTCTCTTAGGCAATAGATTTACTGTTACAGAATCAGAGATGCCCAGAGCCATGATCAGGACCAGCATAGTGCTGGATGTTGCACAGGCATGGTGAGGGACGGTCCCTGCCCCAACCAGCTTACAATCTGTCTGTTTCTCTTCTGATCCCCAGAGGGCAGAGCAGCAGGATCTGCTTTTACTGTGGGAAAGTAGAGCATGGCTCTCCCATGTGGAGGGAGTCTCTTGCACGCATCACCATCCATTTGGCTCACAGCAGTGTGTCCTCACACGTCAGGGTTGGAGAGTAAGTCTCAAGCCGTCACACTGGAAAGAACTGGGGCCTTGGAGGTGAGACAGCAGTGCAGTGAGTAGATGGGAATGAAAAGGCTTCGGACAATACAGAGACGGCCCACAGAGAACCCGATGCCATTCGGCCCACTCTTTATGTGTAACCCCACTGGTGGAAAACCCATAAGGGCTGGAGGGAATCTCCACTTTCTGCAGTGGGGCACCAGAGTTGCTTGGCACTTGGATGTTTGTGGATTAAATATCTGTGTGGTGTACAAATTGCCATTATCCTGCTGTGGAACTCATTAAAATAACGTCCTACTCAGTAAGACTCCCTTTGGTGTGACTTGTAATAAACTTAATCTTGATTAGTTCCTTTGGTAGCACTGGAGATGTCCTCAGCTCTTCTGCAGGATTTCCCAGAAAGTCAGCATCATGCTTGTTGTAAGTGTATGTCCATCCTTGATTGTGACGTGGAGGAGGAGAACTGTTCCCCAAGTCACGGATTAATTGACTGAAATAACTCCTTCCGCTGGGTCTCCCAGGTAGGTAGTCTCTTAGCAAGAAAGCTTCTCATATCTAAGCTCCTTGGCCTAGGGACTGTAATTATTTAGTCTGCCACAGAATTGAGCACACTGTCAGTGCTTAACCTATGGAACACGGTTACAGGATTGTCAGTCTCTGGGTGTCACGCTGAAGCCTATAATGCCTGTCGAGTCAGCGTGAAGTGATGGCTGAGGGCTCCCCCGTTTCGAATATAAACAAGTTGAGTCATCAATGAGGTTTTTTTAAGTTCGGTCATTTTGTCTTTACGAGTTACACTCCCATGGTTCATTGCAGCAGAGAGGCGTGTATCGATGCCATGCCAAGAGTCCTAGGCCATTGGAATAGCAGAGGGACTCTAAACTAATCTGCAGGCAACAATTTCACTGATTATCTGAGGCAGACTGCACGAACGCTGGTCTGCTTTGTCCAAATGCACGTTTTTCGCTACTAGTTAATAATAATAATGTGTCCACAAAACTGAGGACAGAAAACATCTCTGATGAACTGGGTAGATTTCCTAAGCAGAGAGGACAATAGAGATAAGTGAAAAGAGAAAAGAAATATAAGAGATATGGAAAAGATGCAAGATTTGGCTAATATGTTACTGGTGGATTAGCTTCTAACAAGAGCCAAATTCTTCATTCAGTGACTCTGAGTAACTTTGATTCCTGGCTGCCAAAGTCCCTTCTCCCTAAAGATGGAAGCTATTTGTTTATTGTAGGATTCTGCTTGGTCTTCAACGAAAACAGACTAGAAGACAAATGCTGGATCAAGAAAAAGAAACCCACCATGTTGGTAGCCTTCCATGGATCAGCTACTGCAGTGTCCTCATAGGCAGCTCCCCTGCCACTATCCCACGGCACCCATCCAATTCACACAGCAGCTCATGGGGGCAGAGACCCCAGGAGCAGCAACAGATACAATGACGCACTTCCAAAGCTGGATCTTCACACAGCAGCTGCACTGACAGCCTTTCCCATGTCCCCTGCCTGGCAACATCCCTTCCCTCTTATCAAGACCATGCTTTCCCACTGCCCAGTGGAGGGGAGTGACTGGGAACTGGTGGTCAGATGCTGGCCTGACCTGAATACAAGGAAGAGAACTAGGATATGTGGGGCTGAATTTCTTCCCAGTTATACCAGGCTCTCTGCCCAACTGGGACATCACTCCACATGCTTCTCACCCCCCAACCCCCACCAAGCCAGAGGCTGCTTGCTGGATAACATGCATGAGAGAGGCTGGAAAGACCTCATTGAAACACACAGCCCCCTTGAAAAGGAGTCCCATGGAAAATGCTCCTAGAGTCAGCACTTGCATCTGGCAAGGTAAGCCACTGAACACTGTCTGCAGGCAAATGATAGCAACAGCAGAGTCTCCCCTCCTCCCTTGTGCCTCAGTGAGGGGCAAACTGCAGAGCCCCAAGCAATTATTATTAAATACAAAAACCAAGATGGGTGCAAAGAGACATCAGACGGGTTACCCCTGCGGTGTTTGCTCCTACGCAGCATTTTCGATCCTTGGTTTTCGGGTTGAATGTGCAGTTACGGCGCCTGTTTGTTGTGCGCACGGCCGAGTTAATATTGCTTTGGGAACCTTAACGTTTACATTTCCTGACTTTTGACTTGAACTGTGCAGCCACAACGTCCCGCTGATGCACTCTTCCATGTATTTGTAACCCAGGAAAGAGAACCCACCAGGTTGTCACCAAGAGAAAATCCATCTGGACTGTTCAGGAAACGGTGACAAACAGTTAAGTAAATGGACACTGGTGTGCCGTGTTTCTGTTTTATTAGAAACCATAACATAGGTGGTGGCAATAAACACACTTCTTGGCTCTTTGTAGCACGGCCAGGGGTGAGCCTAGCTGGCCCAACAAGAGAGGGAATAAAGAGCATACATGGAAGATCATAAAATGTGATGGAAAATACATTACAGGAAGCTCAACTTTACTAACACATGGGGTTTCCTGTAAGTTTCCTTCTGTTTTCTCCATTATGCTAATGAGAAGAGTAGGACAGATGGACAGACAGTACATATTGGTAGCATTCATTTTACTGTCAGACAGCCCTGTGGCAAGGTAGCGAAACTGCTGGGGAAGGGAATATTGTCCTGTAGCAGCAGGAATGGAGGATAACTCTGTTTGCCCAACCCAGGCATCTTATCACAGAGTCAAGAGTTTTACTGCCCATTCCTTCAATGCTCTTTTCCATTTCACTAGCTCTGCCTTAGACGTGGCTGGAATATAAAGTGTGAGTCTCTGGAAAGGAACATCAGCTAAGCCATGCTGCCCTCTTCAGGAGCTCCTTATGGGTGTACTGCACACCCTCAGCAAGGTGCCCTGAACTAGAACATCTGGAACCCGACTCTGGCTGTGCAAAAAGATCATCTGTCCAGCTACCAGGACATCAAACGGAACAGTTCAAAGCTCCCCCTGAACTAACTGGTAGCAATCCACCTTTCTCAAGCGGCATCACTGGCACCGGTAGAAGGACCAGAGGGGCTACACAAGACACAGAGAGGGTAGTGAGTCCTTCCAGAAACCATGGTAGCAGCTGCAAGAGAATAGCTTTTTGCAGAATGAGATTCTCCTTCAGTCAGCCAGACATTTGTAGTAACTGGCCCACATGGTGCCAGACCCAGAATGTGCTCTCCACAGGAAAGGACTTTCTCTAACATGGATAAAGGCCAAAGCTCTGATGTTTGTTCTTGATGGGGGGGCCACAAGCTCATCTGAGTCAGCATTAACTCTCTCTCGGCCATGACCAAGACTGCATTTCCAGGAGAGGCAGGAAGGGGTGAAAGGTGCCTCTCTGAACATGCACTAAGCCAGGGGCAAACTCTCAGTTACTGAGGTGGGAGGCGGGGTATAAATGAGAGCCTGGTACAGGCTGGGTGGCTGAAGAAGAGCCAGGACGAGGTTTCCTGCCTGCCTTGTGAGAGGACCCACCTGGAAACCGTGGCTCCCCCGATATCAGATGACAAGTAACAAATGCAGCCATTCCTCCAGCTAGCTCAGCACCTGCCCTGCACACCTCACAGAGCTCCAGCCCAGCGAGGTTCCTAGGGGGACACTTTTACAATCCAGGGAGCAGAAGAGGCCCACCTCCTGCTGATGGGGAGGCACCACCGACAAGGACAGGGACAGGAGCTTGTGACCAGTGGCTCCAGGGTGTGTGGACTCAGCACAGTAGGAACCTCGAAAGCAGCAGCTCCAGGGGTCAGATTTCCAGAAAGCACACAACGAGGGCTTTAGTCTAGTAGGCAGCCTGCAATGCCAGGGAGTGTTAAAGTCACAAGACGGTCGCAGAGTCCCAGAGGGCACTAACCATGAGCAAGGAGCAACAGGGGTCCATTTCCCTGAAAGAGAAGACTGCTGGGAACAATGGACCTGCCCCTTCTCCAAAGAGCTCGGAGCACAAAGCGGTTCCCCAGTGGCTTTGGGGAGGGCCAGGACCTACAGGAGAGTTGCTCAAAGGGGAACAGTGACCACAGACAGAAGACTGAGCTGATGCTGCTGGAAGGGAGAAGAGGAACAAAGGAGCTTTTACCAACATCTTGGGAGGACTAGTGAGAAAGCTCAGTTCATTAAACATCTTCCAGCTACAACGCATCATGGGTGCGTGGAAATGCCGGGGGCACTGAGGCCGGGGGCTGTGCACGGAGCAGTAACTAAGCATTAGAACAGCTGGGAACGACCCACACACCAGTTCCTCAGTGTGTCCCCCCATGGGACGCGTCAGGTAGAAGGGGCCAGTGCCAGAGGAGCAGTGCAGCCCCAGAGCATGTGGTGAGGCAGGTTAGGCTTCGGTACCAGCTGTCTTTGCAACCTCATCTTCAGGAGTCATTTCTCCAGGCTGGGCAGACAGCAAGAAGTGATGTAAGCCTGGTAAGGCCTCCTCCTCCACTTCCTCTTAAGTCCTTGCTCCCCCTGCCTGTCAGGCACACCTGTGAATTTCTTCCTTACTTGTCACCAGCCTGGAGGGCCTGGTGACCAGTGTTTATTTGGTTTTCGTTCCAATAGTATTACTCATGATGATGTTACTATTAGTAGTTAGTATTACTCATGATGATGTTACTATTAGTAGTTAGTATTACTCATGTCCTCAGCAGAGACATAAGGTTCAGTCCCCAGGAGGACATTTCCAGTTATTTTCCAATAGCTAGTTTGTCTTTTATTTCAGGAGTCATTTCAGCAGGAACCTCTCAGCCGAGATTCTGCCACTGGTTTACAGTGAAAGTCCTGAAAGCGGCTGAGAGCATCAGAGAGACATTGCCGACTAAAGAAGTAATGACTGTGAATTACTGTATCCACTGCACACAGCATTAAATAAAAAAGAAAACACTGAAGACAGGAGGAAAAGGAAGATAAATTAGACCAGGACAATTATCTACCAGCATTTATGATAATCACAGTGAGTGATGGGGAACCCTGCTCGCTGAGCGCCACTCTCCAACACCAGAGCACAATAATCAAGTCAAGTGTACAGTGCCTCACACACCCACCACCTGCTACAGCCCCAGGGACAAACGGGGACAGCACAGTCAGAACAAGAAGCAGCTGGCATGTTCACACCACATCCTAAGCAGAATCTCTCCCCTTCATGATGGCGGGAAAGTCTTTCAAGCTGCTCAGAAAGCCAAAGCAGCAGCTAGAGATCCGGCCACCGGCCAGAGATCCACTCTGTCCACTGGAGAGCAGCTGTTCTGTAAGCAGCGCCTGAGCAGGCGATACAGCGGAGACTCCCGGCACCCAGGGGAGGATGATGGTCTGTGGAGGCGCTGGAGACCAGTGCTCATTCCCTGGCTCTGCCAGTCTCCCTGTCTGACCTGTGTGCCTGGACTCCAGCTGCGTTCACACGCACACACCAGAATGGATTAACTCTTTGGGTGCTGGATTAAAAGCACGTTGCGAGTCTGGTCGCCCACTGGCCTCCCTGCACCACCTTTGCCCAGATTAATTCTCTGTGCTGGGTATGGGGATCTGTTTCTTTCTCCCTCGGCACCCAGTAAAGCTGTCCACTGCAAAGGGATCTCTGCTCCATGTAGATGTGCTACAAGCCCAGCCCCTGGCACAGGATGCAGAGAGATGAACCGTCCTCCTCCCAGGGGTGGAGAACTCACCCTTGGAGGACATACTACAGCTCCACAGCCTGTGACAGCCCGTCCTTCAACAGAGGAAGTACATGCTCCAAGTTGTGATGTGATGGAGCAGCAGCAAGCCAGGTCGCTGGCTCAGCGCCCGCACAGCACAGACCCGGCTCTCATTCAGTGCGGGACAGTGCTCTGTCCCTGCATTTGGCAGAGAGAGCAATGCTATGTCCATTCACTAATGGCACAGGTGGCATCAGGACGCTGAGCTGCAGACGAGTGTTTGGTGAATGAAACAAACATTTCTCTCTCCTCCACAGGGTGTGAAATGGCTTTGCAGTCACTTAGCCATGCACTGCCTCTCCCCATCCTGAGCACTGACCCACAACAGCAAAGCTGGATGGAGTCAGCCCAAGGCGCTCCACCTCTTCTCCTGAAAACCCCTATGACGTTAGTGTGGAAGGGACCCCAACGCAGCAGCCAAGGAGGCTGTAATGCAGAGATGGCAGAGGTGGGTTTCAGGGACCATTCTGCTATATGGGGGCTCAGACTTGCCACAGACATTTCACCTCGTAACCGAGTCAGAGGCAAGTTGTCTGGAAATGCTGCTCTCCTCCAGGCTTTGCAACTGGTTACCCTCTTAATGAGCGTTCTGTCTGTGTGCAGGACGCCCTGGCCCATGCCCCATCCTCTCGCACTGGAGCCATTCCCAGGAGAACGAGGCCACGACCAGCTTAAAGCCACAGCATCAGTCAATGCTGCCATCTGAATAGGTGCAAGGGATCAGAAACTCCTCAGGTGCCCAGGGACTGTGTAGGTTGGGGTTCCACAAAGCCCTACAATGGATCAGGGCATAAGGCTGGCTTCATTTAGTGCAGGACTCAGGGCGTTCTGTCCCTGGCCAGAAGGGAAGTAGAAGTGATTTAAAGCCACTGTTCTCTCCAGGTCCTTTGGCAACGCCCATCCAGCCCCACGCCTGTGTCTCTTAGAAGTCAGTGGAGCCGCATCCCACATTGGCTTGAGCACTTGGTGATTTACTGACTCCCTGTCTCTACCCTGGGTAAGCTGACAGATCGGCACTCCAATGCAGCCAGCCAGCCGGGCAGGACAGCCAAGGGGCACATGGAATCACACATGAGGGGCCGTGCCCGAGGCTTGCTTTCCTTTGCCAAGCAGAGACAGAGATTTCAGGGTGGAGTCCAAGCTGTCTGGAATGCAGTGCTGCTCGCTGCTGGCACCAGAGAACTAGGGCCTCCCTCATGAAACAGCCATCAAACAAGTCGTTCCCTCTCTAGGACCAGCCCACACAGCAATGGCAAATTCTTCTCTCTCCTGTTCGTTTCCATGGGTCTCACTCTCTGATGATTTTATGGAAAGTAAATTATGAAATAATTGAAGGTTAGAGCCAGAGGATCCCCCCACAGCAGGGAATATCCATTATTTACCCATAAAAATATTTCAAGGGTTATTAGCATGTAAACTGTGATTAATTAAATTCACAGAAATTGTTTCTGATGCATGTAAATGAGGAGATTCCAGCTGAGTGAAAGCTGGGAGCCAGCTTCTTCTCTCCCAGCAGCAAAGTCATGCAGAGGGGAAGGAATTGAACTCGTCTCCTCTAACCTCCTTCTTGCACTTCTTGCTGTGTCCTAAACAGCCCCGAGGGCACCAAACCAAGCCAGAAAGCAGGAGCAGCAAGTGAGCTCCCCCAGAGCCCCTGAGACATTTCTCTCTAGATAGGGTAGAAAGAGAAATGAGCATCTAGCATTGGCTGCCAGGCAGGACAGGCATCTCCTTGCAGAACCAGGGAAAGCAGTTACTCAGCAAAAGCCCTTGATGTTGAAGGGAGTGTTTGGGATCAACAGGGCTCCCATCACATACATACCTGCCTCCACCCTGGCTGGCAGTCTTGGCAAAGAGGAAGAAGACTGGCTAACCAGACTGGCCCTCGCCCCTGCAGTGAGTGTCACAATGTACCTTAGACATCCATGTCCAGTGCAGGGCGTATGGAAAGTCAGTATATATAGCGCAGCCTTGTGGCTTGGAACTTCTCTGCGCACTCAGTTCCCATTCAGAGTAATTCTGTATCTTGGGCATTTTTCTACATCAAAGGTACAAAAGCAGAAATGTATCAGATAGGCTGAAAGATCTGCTCGTGGCATCCATTAGTGGCTGAGAAGAGGCTCTAAACCCACCCCCAGGAATGTTAAACACTGTCCTTCTTTCACAGAAATGTAAGCTGTGATGCTGTCTGGCATCCGAGTGGCCACTTACAGCTCTACCAACACAAGAAAGAAGTATTGCAATTCTCCCAGATTGGTATCCACAGGACTAAGGTAGGTACGCACATTTAACGTACGGATCGGTTCTGTATTATGAGTTCTAAGTACGTCTGGCACTCTTGTATTTCAATCTTGTGCTGTGTCTCTGGGTGATGCCCCAGGGAGGATGGCCGCAGCACTAACCCAAGCAGGCTTAGTCCATCCAGAAAACTCAAATGGATAATGAATCCCATGAAAGAATCCAGGAGCTGCACCTTATGAGTCACCAGGACATATAAGTTTCCACGCCCTGTGAAGTGTGGCCATGTTTTGGACAAGGAAAGTACAAGCCTCTTGCCAGAAACTATAAAATGCAGCTGCATCATCCCTATCTTGCCCTCGTTCCTGCTTCCTACCTCTGGACCAACTCATCTACACCTGAAACTGTAAAATAAAGGACTGAGACCCATCCAGGTACAGGACATACACCCTAGGACCTGTGAGAGCCTGCAAACTCCACAATTCTGCTAAGAATCTCATATATCTCAACTTTTAAGTCATTTGTATGTATCTGATTCCTTTAATCATTTAACATCTCTCTTCTTATTCATTTCTTTCCTGTGGTTACTAAAATCAAGGTTTATTAGAAAGGATCGGCCGGCAGCATGGTATTTTGGGTAAGATCCAAACTTACATTGGTCTGGTGATGTGGCTGACACTTTGGGAATTAGGAGAACCTTTTGATAAAGGGAATAGTGCTTTAATAACTTCTCTTTACTGGACCTAGTGACTGATTGGGGACCAGAGACTGAAAGGCAAAAAGGGGGATTTGTAACTTCTTGTGTTATCTTCTTGATAACCAGCGTGGGCAATTAGAAGCCCTGTTTGATTAATCTAACTGTAGTGTCAGTCACCAGTTTGGAAAAATCTGCTTTCTTTTTGCAGCCTGCTCTGCCCTTGGCATGTCAGATAAGCTACCCTAGACATGGGCAGGTCACAGAAGCCTCCCACTGTTCTGGAGCAGACTCAGGAATTTTGCCCCATACACCATCGTTATCATGTCTCATGGACCAGTTCCAGTGACATAGCTCATCCGTCACATGTACAATTCACTAACGCTCTCTAAAACATGGGCTTCTCAAAACCAGAGTTCAAATAGGAGGAGTCGTGCCACTCCTGTCCGTGTTCAAGACGCCGAGTTTCAAAGAGCATGGTCCGTGGGCATTCTGGGACCAGACATCCCCACAGGGCTCAGGAGTCATTTCTCGTACATCTTGTTTAAATTCTTACTGTGAAGAAGAGGGCAGTGTAGGATTTGGATGATAACAGATCCACCAGCACATTTAACAGCTGAAATATACTTCGCAGCTGGCAATGGAGACTACTAAAGAGTTAGCTGGTACTTGGATTACCAGCGCCATAGTCTACCAATTTTTATTTGTGTGTGAAAGTTGTTTTTTCCACTTGTTGAAAATGCCTTTTTGTGATTTCATCAGGCATTACACTTTATATCATTTGCTGCACCCAGAGGAATTTCATTAAAAAGTACTCTGGGTTGCTGGAACACTGTTCCATTCCCACAGCCAGCCCAGCAGCTCCGTTTTGTTGTATGTATTTTACGCACACATATCAGTCAGGCTGGGAGCTGAGTCTGATCCCCAGCATGCCAGGGGGAGCAGGCTGTACTCCAATTGCTCTGGGCACCTTTTATTAAAGACATTCCCTCTCCCATTTCCTAGCTTTGCAGCTAGCCAGCAATACAGCTCCTGACACCAGAAACAGCAAACTACGCAGGGTTGGGATGTACGTCCTGCTCACCTCTGAACTGGAGCACAAAATCCCAGGCACAGCTAATGACAGTGACTCTCCCACTGGCAGTCTGCGGCGCTCCAACCCCTCACGAAAAGCAATGCTGAGGCACCTCCAGAGGAGGAGATGGCCGTGGGAAACTGGTTACCCCAGAGACGATTCAGGGATGTGAGCAGTGCAGGCAGATAAAGTGTAAATCACAACTCATTCTGCCATTTCCACCGTGGCATGAAGTCTGCCCCAGCCACCATCACCTACCAGCTCCTGCTGGACTCAGGTCTGAAATGAGTTTCATTCTATTTCTGAGACACCTTTAGACAAATAAATGTGCTTCTTTTGTGCTTTTCTGGGTCCTGCACCTTTAAACTTCTCAAGACTGCTGTCTGCAAAGACAGGGCCAGTCTGTGCTCAGCTCACAGCACACCTCCCAAAAGACACACCCTTGCGCAAAAAAAAAAAAAAAAAAGGCTCCCAGGTCCCAACTGACTCCCATTTCTTGCACTGACAATAACCAGGCCATGACTGTACATAGAGCGCTGTAGCAGCATGTAACAGCTGGACCAATACAGCTGCCCCGCTGCAGTGCATCTTATGCAAATGCCCTGTGCTGATGGAATAGAGCTTCCCCAGCAACATAAAAAAGCACCCCCATGAAGAGCAGAAGTTACATCAGCAGGAGAACCTTTCCCACCGACATAGCACTGTGCACATGAACACTTATGTTGGTGTAACTTGTGTCGCATGGAAAATTCACACCCCCGAGCAAGGTAAGTTTTGCTGACAGGGGGCTGCAGTGTAGACATAGCCCCAGCAGAGTTTTCCCAAGAGCCGTCGCACAGGTGGCCCAGAGATCAGCTACCAAATAAACAGAAAAACAACAGAGTCCTGTGGCACTTTTAAAGACTAACAGATTTATTTATCGCATGAGCTTTTGTGGGAGAAAATCCCACTTCATCAGATAAAGCATCTGGTGAAGTGGGATTTTCTCCCACGAAAGCTCATGCGATAAATAAATGTTAGTCTTTAAAAGTGCCCCAGGACTCTGTTGTTTTTCATTAACACTCAACTGTTATGCTTTTCTAGGGCACGTGGATTACACAGTGCTGAACACACACACACCTGCCCCATCCTGACTCTCAGAGGCCTGCGACACAGCTGGGTCTGGTCTCCTGGGCTCTGGGGCCACAGTCACCCAAGCATTGCGGAGGAGAAAGCTCATTTTCCTTGGCAGGTCTGCAGGGTGTGCACCAAAGAGGGGAACGTCAGGTGGTTGAAAGGAGCAGAGGAGCCTGCCGTGGAGATGAGGGTCCAGCTACCATCTCTACCAGGAGGAAAGGTGAGCCCAGACTCAGATGAGGAGCAGAGTTTCCTCTCCTGCTTGGCACCCACCGGATGAGGGAGTGGAGAGTCTGTCTTTCCGCTTTTGGGCCTCTCCGGGCACAACACACAGGAGCCATCCCTTTGGGAGCTGTGGCACTCATGGCCTTACTGCAGGACTGGGCCCTCAGAAAAATATTCGGGCTAGGTGCAGGCCCAGCACCGGAGAGAGGCTCTGAGGGGGTCAGGAGGAGGGAGGCCATGTGGGACTGGTCTGTAACATGGGGAGTGGGAGGAGAAGGCAGTTTGCTAGGGCCAACAGGGAGTCAGGTTATGCTGGGCCTTCCTGGAGAAGATGAGGAGTCTGAATGTGATGCACATCTTTTCTTAGCATCCTGCTTGCTCTCTCCACCTCCGGAATTATTAGAGTGACGCGCAACACCAGCGAATATAATTGCCACAGTGATTACTTACAGCCATTACATTAAGGTTTAAAATGCTCCTTTCAAATTGAACAATGTTTTTTCAAAGTCAACAGCTGGTTCGCAGCTTGAAAGCAACAGTTAAGATAAATTAAATAAAAAGGGTAATAAAATCACAGTCTAAATTTAATTTCTGAAATGCACACAGACTCCAGAAAAGCTTTTAAAACATCTTTAAAATACAGCCAGAGGAGCAAAAGTCAATACACCCAATAATTATACAGTGTTCATTAATACGGGTGTGATGTTCAGACACAAATAATTGCATATGCTTTTTAAAATACATGCAAAAGAGCACAACAAATCTATGAAACATTCACAGGCTGAAGGCTAAGAAACCCCAAGAGAGTCTAATTCTATATTAAACAGAAACATCAAGTGAGATTAGGGCTCTTGGGAGGAAAACACCCCAGGGATTGGGTTGATGGAAAGGGCTCTTTTTTATATATATATATATACACACACACACACACACACACACACACACACACACACACACACACACACGTTATAAAGACTATTGTGTTTTGAAAGGAAAGTGGCCCATGAATCCTAGCTAACGTTCCCCCTCAGCTCTTTGCTTCTTTCCAACCACTTATTTTTTTATATCTCACCAGAAACGGTATTTTTTATCAGTGTCCGTAGCCAGATGGAACTTCCCAGACCAGTTTTCTTACTGAATCATTATAATAGACTGACTCCCTTGATGTCACCGTTTTACCACCCAAGCCATTAATACAAGCGTGATAGACCCTCTGGTCTCTAAGGGCAAAAATAACGTAGATATGGAAGTCAGTAAGATGAATGTGCGGACGCCCTATTCTAATATTGCATCAGAAGAATATGGGATAGTGTCCAAGGCTCAAAAGCTTGGTCCAGACTTCCCTCCAGCATTTACTAGATATATAATCCCTAATTGTCAGAAAATAATAAGCACACCACACAACACAGCAACAAACAGTTCCATGGGTATCATGTACTATCTGTGCATGTTTGCACACAACATCTACATGCAGTGTACTACCGTAGACTTGTTAAGTAAAATCACAGTGGATCCCAGAAGTAGCTGCACTGCACTGGTGAGTGTTTAGAGAGAGAGCGTCTGGCTATAATTTTAAAGCATGTACAATATTATTGATACTGATGTTAAAATCTCCTGGCACGTTTTGTAAGAGAAGGGCTATTAGCTAAGTGTCTAAACTGTAACTTGGGTAATTACATCTACCTGTCAAAAATTTCCCCTGTAGTTTCTGTTGGAGAAGTTATTTTTCACTTCTGTCTTTAAACTGCTGTGGAGCGTTGCTCTGCTCTGATAAATAGCTGCTGTGACCCACCCCTCCTCCCACTGCTGTGTTTCAATAGTGACTGAAGTGATTTTTACCCAGATGGCCTGCATGGGCCTTTCAAATACCCGGTGTAACATAATGGCAAGACACTATTGTTCCCAGAACCTAAACCACATTTATCTCTGACTTTTCTGCCTCTGTGCTAAGACTGCCACAGAATGTTTGTTGTGACACAGTGGGATATGTCTGTACCAAATTGTGAACGCTCTTTTGCATTATAATCTCCATTTTGTAGTAGGACCTCCATTTGTGCTATGTGCTGAAGGCACATCCTTGCCTCCTGCTCTGAGAAAAACCAAAAGCAGGTATAACCTTACCCAAGGCAAGTCTAGGATGATTTATTCTAAACTACCCCCTGCCCAGGAAAGGTGATCGTAGAGCAATACAGGGCCATCAACTTGGATTGTCTCTAAAATACTGGCCCAGTTTATAGCATGGCTTGTACCTTCAGCTTCTCAGCTTGGAACCAGGCCAATGCAGAAAGACTATGGCCATGTACACACGCGCGGTAAGGCTGTGAGCGTACACACGTTCATGTTGCTTGTTGCGCAGCAAGACCCTCTTGCAGCGCAACAGGTAAACCACCCAAAGCAAGGGTGGTTAGGCTTACTGCGGAACAGTTGTTCCACGGTAGAGCCCGTGTGTACACTTCTCCCGCTTTTGACAGCCTCCAGAAATGTCCCAGAGTGCCAATCGAGGCCACTCTGGGACACCAGAGCTGTCAAATATGTCCATTTCACTGCTCTAGCAGAGCAGTGAAATTGACAAGGTGGCAGCGGGTCTCTAGCTGGGGCAGGGAGCTCTGCAGAGCAGGGGGACAGCCTCACCACATAGAAACAGGCATGAGAGATGGTAGGAAGGAACCCGCCCAGCCAGAACACTGACAAATGTCAGACTCACATGATGGGCGAGATCAGTCCAAAGGAGAACATCTCTCAGAACTTTTGTTTGCTGTCTCGTTGTAACCATCTGGGTCCCATCATATTAGCAAGACTCAGGACTTTCTTCATTTTGCAAAGTCCTGTAGTGCTGGTTGAGAGCAATGTGATGGTGGCTAAGCCTGTGTTCTTTGCTTTCCTGACAGCCGGGAAGGGGTTAAGTTAGGTGCCAGTGGGGTCACTAGGTGGAACTATGAGGGAGCAGCTGGTGTTCAGAGGTCTGAGACACTCTTTCCAGGATTTGGGGTTGGGGGTGGCTGGATTGTAGAGTCCCATGTCCCAAGGGAGGGCTCAAACAAGAGGACAGTGCCTGGGATTTTGCCTTACAGAATCAGGGCTAAGAAAGTGACAAGATGCCGCTTTCCAAACTCAGTTGACTTGAAACACAAGAAGCTCTGCATTTGGGTCCACTCACAACAGACAATTGACATTCAAGGGCAGGCTGGGGCAGCGTTTCAGCTCTGTTCTGTGCTCTCTGCATTCTCCCTTCTACCTTGAGGCTATGTCTAGACTTGAAAAGTTAAGTCGATTTTAAAAAGTCGACTTAATAAGGTCGACTTTAAGTCGACCGTATTAATTCGACTTAACAGAAGTGGACTTAACTTTTCAAGTGTAGATGTGGCCACTTTTTGACCTTATTAAGTCAACTTAACGTTTTAAGTTGACTTAAAAAGGTCCAACTAGGCCCTACTCCGCATCTCCACTGGCTTAAGTCGACTTAATAAAGTTGACTTAAGCACTATTTTGAATTAAAACGAGGTGTTATTAATTTGAACCAACTTTTCCTTAATTCGACTTAAGGAGCAGCTAAAGTCGAATTAAGGAAAGTCCAATGGAGACGCAGAGTAAATTAAGTTGACTTAATTTGTAAGTGTAGACGCACCCTGAGTTAGCTACAATCAAGTGTTCCCTGCTATTCATATTACCTCTAAAGAACATCTAAAGAGTATTCCTGTTCCCCAGGATTATCTGAATCTGAAGCTAGGATCATTTGTATTTTCCCCTCTCCAGGTGATTTCCAAAGTAAATCCGGGGGGAAACAGCTCTCTCGGATAAATGGCACAAATGACAGTGCTTTCACTCTAAGATTGTTTTTGATGGAGTCTACTCTAAACCGTACCTAAAATAGCAATAGCCTAGAGCAACCTGGATATAGCTACCTAAAATCTGAGGTGACATTGACTAGTCAGTGGCAGGTTTCTGATGGCCAGGGTGGAAAGCCATGGGGGAGCTGGATGTCAATCTCCTAGTTTGTCAAAATCCTTTCTGAACTTCTCCTAATCACACACCAACTCAGCTCTTTATGGGCTGCTCAGAAAAAAACCACAGAACTCATAATAGCCTTAGTGGGCTAATAATTTTGTCAGCATCAGCAACAAAAATCCTAAACCTTATCATTCTATTTAAGCAAAGCAACTCTTAATCATAAGAACCACAAGACACCCAGGTCCAAGGTCAGTTATCCACACTCCCTCCCCTTCTCATGAACCTGTCACTTTCTTTTCTTATTTAGCAAAGCTGCAGCTGAACAGCCATTTGGCCTTGGCCTGCTCCTCCAAAGCTCAAGTTATTTCTAACTACGTCGTGGGTTTGTGTAACCTTTGGGTGGGCTAAATTCATTAAATTGCCCTTCTCCAGTG
>ML685786.1:497157-519985 GCA_007922175.1 Pelusios castaneus | reverse complement strand
TCAGCAGGTCTCTCAGAGATAGCCTTTTCAGGCATATGGGTTACATTTGCTTCCAGCTAATGGTGCCTGCGTGCACATAACGGCTGTGGTTATGTCTCATAGACCCAAGACTCTACGGTCAGAAGGCACCAATATGATAGTCTGACCTCCTGCACAACGCAGGCCACAAAACCTCACCTACCCCCTCCTGCAGTAAACCTCTAACCTAGGACTGAGTTATTAAAGTCCTCAAATCATGGTTTAAAGACTTTAAGGATGGTACAGAGAATCCACCAACAATTAATTCCATGCTCCATGCTACAGAGGAAGGTGAAAACTCCCAAAAGTCTTTACCAATCTGCCCTGCTGGAAAATCTCATCCTGAATCCAAATATGGCAATCAGTTAAACCCTGAGCATGTGGGCAAGACCCATCTGTCAGACACCCAAGAAAGAATTCTCTGTAATAACTCAGGACACACCCCCATCATTTCTCCCATTACCCTATCTACTACCAGGAGCCAAAGATCAGTCAATTGCCAAACTGGACCGTCCCATCCCTTCCATAAATGTATCGAGCTGTTTTAAAACCAGCTTGTTTTTTGCCCCCACTACTCCCCTTGGAAGGCTATTACAGAACATCACTACTCTGATGGATATAAACTTGCATCTAATTTCAAATCTAAACTTCCTGATGATCAGTTTATATTCATTAGTTCTTATGTCCACATTGGTGCTGAACTTAAATAATTGCTTTCCCTCCTTGGTATTTATCCCTCCGACGTATTCATACTGAGCAGTCAAATCTTTTAGTTAGGCCAAATAAGCCAAGCTCATTGAGTCTCCTCTCATAAGGCAGGTTTTCCATTGCTCAGATCATCCTAGTAGCCCTTCTCTTCACTTGTTCTAATTTGAATTCATCTTTCTTAAACATGGGAGACCAGAACTGCACACAGTGTTCCAGATGCGGTCTCACCAGCGCCTTGTATAACAGCACTAACACCTCTCTATCTCTATTGGAAATGCCTTGCCTGATGCATCCTAGGACCACATTAGCTTTTTTCACGGCCACATCACATTGGCAGCTTAGTCATCCTGTGATCAACCAATACTCCCAGGTCCTTCTCCTCCTCTGTCACTTCCAACTGATGTGTTCCCAGCTTATAGGAAAAGTTCTTGTTATTAGTCCCCAAAGGCATGACCTCGCACTTTCCACTATTAAATTTCATCCTATTTCTATTACTCCAGTTTACAAGGTCAATCAGATCTTCCTGTATGATATCCTGACCCTTCTCTATATTGTGTGCTATATCAAGACCAGAGGGCAGTAACAGAATCATAGAAGGGGGGTATATAAGCCCCAGAATGCTCTGGGTACTGTTCCCTGCAAACTAGCTAGAGTTAGTAGAGGGAAATTAGGAGCAGCTGAGGAGAAACAACTGACCCATTATCCCCGGAAAAAGCACGAGACCCCCAGAGGAGACCTGGCAGTTTGCCACAATTGGCAATACCTTCCAACTTGGTGTCATTATCCACAACTTTTATTAGCACACTCCCACTTTTTGTGCCAAGGTCAGTAATAAAAGGGTTAAATAAGATTGGCCCCAGGACAGATCCCTGAGGAACTCCATTAGTAACCTCCCTCCAGTCGACAGTTCACCTTTCAGTATGTCCCGCTATAATCTCCCCCTTAGCCACTTCCTTATCCACCTTTCCATTTTCATATTAATCCCCAACTTTTCTAATTTTACTAATAATTCCCCATGAGGAACCATATCAAATGCCTTATTGAAATCTAGGTAAATTAGATCCACTGCATTCCCTTGGTCTAAAAAATCTGTTATCTTCTCAAAAAAGATCAGGTTGGTCTGACATGATCTACCTTTTGTGAAGCCATGTATTTTATCCCAATTACTGTTAACCTGGATGTCATTCATTTCCCCCCCCCCCCCCCCCCAAGACTTTGCATGCTACAGAGCTCAAACTAATAAACCTGTAGTTACCCGGATCACTTTTATTTTCTTTCTTGAAAACAGGAACTACATTAGCAATTCTCCAGTCATACGGTACAACCCCTGAGTTTACAGGTTTATTAAAAATCTTGCTAATGGGCTCACAATTTCATGTGCCAGGCCTTTCATATTCTTGGGTGGAGATTATTTAGTCCCTGATTTAGTCCCATTAAGCTATTCAAGACAACAGAGTCCTGTGGCACTTTTAAAGACTAACAGATTTATTTATCGCATGAGCTTTCGTGGGAGAAAATCCCAGATGTGGTAATTTCCACCTCCATATCCTCAGTCCCATTAGCTACCCTACCACTAACCCCAAGCTTATCATTAGCCTCATTAAAAACAGACAATTTGTTTAGATCAGTGGTCTTCAACTTGGGCAATAGCGCCCACTAATGGGCATTTTGTGATATTTGGTGGGTGCTACAAAAATGAAGGAAGGAGATAATGGCCATGCTCATCCAGCTGTAATTTATAAAAAGTTTGTATCAATAATGAATAAATTTTGTTTGAATGAAATTTGTTTGATATCCTATTTAAAATATCCAAGTTTAAAATTTAAATAAATTGAAAATTATAATTAACAATTAACAGTACAACAATGTAACAATTAATTTAACAACAGTGGCAATTTATAAAAAGTAATAATTTATATAGGTGGATGGTAAACTTACTGCAAATGTGAAAATATTGAAAAACTGGGCACTGATCCAAAAAAGGCTGAAGACCACTGGTTTAGAGACTCAGTCATGCCCAGATTGTCCTTAATCTCTACCTCATCCTCAGTAATTAGCTGTCCCACTTCTTCTTTCTTTGTTTTCTTCCTATTTATATGGCTACAGCATCTTTTACCGTTGATTTTAATTCAAGTCCAATTCTCTCGTAACACCCCCTATTCTTTAGATGTTTATAGTTCAATTTATCTATTTTCCCCCTTAATCTCCCCTCTAGTTCTTTCCACCTCAGCTACTCTAGCCTCAAAGATTCTGCCTTTTATCCAAAGCTTTCTTTTAAAAAGTCCTGCTGGCCTCTTTATTCAGAGAGGCTGGTCTCCGCTTTGCCTTCATCTCCCTTAGGAATTAGGATTTGTCATGCATCTATTACCCAGAGCACCTCCTGCTACAAGACTTGCATAGAACCTCCGTGATCTCTGAAAATGGTTTACTGAAATTGTCTTCTCCAGACGTGTTCATTAGCAGTAGCTGCTGCAGGCCATCAGGCAGAGTTATAAGAGAGAAATCAGTACTGAGCACGTTGAGAAGCCAGTGCTACAGGATGGGATCTGGAGCTTCTCAACCAGCAGCCTGTTGCTGACCTGCATTCCTCAACTACTGCTGCCATGCTATACTGTGCCCCTGCTAAATCTGATGTCCTTTGTCCAGTTCCTCCCAGCCTACTGCATGGATCCAAGCTCACTCCAAGTCAAATGCACCAGTAGCAGGAGCTGGGTAAGAGAAAATCTCAGATGGGAAGCCCAAGAGAAAGGGCTGAGATGAGGGGTTTGAGACTCTCAGTGTTACTTTGTTTCTAAATCAATGAAGAGAGCCCTGAGAAACGGAAGTGGTGCTGTGCCATTGTCAGGAACGCGAGTTCACCTTCCCCAGCTGGTAGGTCAGCCCACCCACTTAAGCTTCCATTTGCTTCCTCCTGGTCAATGCCAAAACCACCATCACTTGTTGCCCAGTGGTTCCCATAACCTGGGAAATGAGACGTTGTCCTCAACACACACTAGGAATTTCCTGGATCCTCTGTGCTTTAATAAACAAATTGGTCAACACATGCCTGGGAATACAGATGAAAGCTCCACTCAGCATGTGCCTTGCATAACACCTCCTGATGGTATCTGCAGATGCTGACCAGCACACAGGGGTTAATAACTTTTTTGGTTTACTCCATCACTCGAACAGGAAAACCTCTCTCCAAATGAAAATGGCAAAACTGACCTGTTCTATTCACAAAATGCACCTCATTTCAGTGTTTTTCTCCTTTGTCTGGAATTGTTTTGTAACCATGGTGTTGGATTTCTGTTTTCTTTTAGGTTTACCTATCCTAATAACTGGTTCAGGCTTTAACCTTCAGATTTTATGAAACAATTTTTTTAAAGGACAAAACAAAATATAGGAATGAATAATCTCACCTTTCCATGATTAAAAACAGCTGAAAATTACAAAAATACAAAAGATCTGCTTGTGATAAACAATTATTCTGTACCCCAAAGCTATTCTGAACATGACTCGGCTTTTCCCTCTTCTAAGGCAAATGCTATTTTCCAACAGAAGATTAAAGGAAATCTCAAAAGCTACAAATGATGTAAATTAACTAAAGAATGGACAGGAGGCACTTGTTAATACAGTCCCATGCAGTCACCTTGCAATCAGCTGCAGCAGAAGTTTCATCAATAATATAGCACTAACTGAGAAGGTAAAGGCTCCTAACCCATAGGGTCCCTGTTTTCTTGATCTCTTTAAAGGTTAATGCCATATTTCCTGTGCTCATTCCTGGACGTTTTTCCTCTAGAATATGGTACCCTTTGAAATGGGGGTCTGCGGGCATGGCAGGGGCATCCAGAATGGGCAGCAGGTATGTGAGCTAGTTTCTACAGCGTATAACACAAATGACAGTCTTCTTAATAAACATCAGACAACAAAAATTGCCATACCAAATCAGACAAGTGGTCCATCTACTTCAGGGTCTTGGATTATGCCTTGAAACGTGAGAATTATTTTTTAAAAACTGTACTTATTTGGCTGCTATTTTATTCTTCACATAAATGACTAATGCCATCACTGTCCTCCTTATGCCACAGAGGCCCATTCAACCCATTGTAATACACTGGCCTGAGTGCGTGGGCATGCATACATGTAAACCGCTGCCCCATCTACACAGATCAGCCCAGTTCCTGTGCATCTCCTTGGCTGTGCTCCACTAGCCTTCAAATCTAACCACGTGTTTGGGTCTAGCTTACCTTCCTGTGCATGGAGGCTTGACAAAGTTACAAGACAACAAATCCAATGGCACTTGTACCAGTGAATGGAGAAATTTCTCTGCCATCAACAGTAAATGCTTGATCCAAAAAAGAGTATTAATCACATTTGCCTTGCTGATAATCATAGTGCTTCCAGAACTCACAGACTGTTACATGGCCCCTCACTTTTATTTTTCACACTTAATATTGATTCTCTTCAGCATGGCATTACCTGTTCAGCTACCTAAAAGGTTTTTGTGATACTGGTTTATTGAAAGGAGCTATGGTAATTGGAGATACATAGAATATTAAAGCTAGTAAGTAACATGTTATAAATCACCAAAGCTGTTGGATATTTAACAGCCCACTAATAAATATCCCCTGCAAAGCTCTGCAAACCTGCTCCAATAAATATTTGATGATCCAATTGCTGTAAAGACTTTTTTTGTTTCTTTTAATTTTGAAGAAGCTCCCTGAATGCAACTGCAAATACGAAGAAATCCCTAAGTGAATTCAAACTGAAATAGAGAGACAGCTAGTAAGCTACATTTTAATAATAACTTAATTTATGTTACTCCCACTCAGCAAAGGTACTCAGAGCCCTTCACAAACAATTAGCATTATAACATCCAAAAGACACAAAACCACATGCCCACCTAAAAAATGTTGGCATTAACAAAGGAGATGTCACAGTCTACTGGGGACGCTCAGCGCTGTAAGCCACTGTTGCCTGTCTGCCTCAGAAAGAATGAGTTTTGGGGTTGGGAGGGAATTTTCCCCCAGGGCAGATTGGCTAAGGCTCGGGGCGGGGGGAAGGGGGGGTTGCCTTCCTCTCTAGCATGAGGAATGGCTCACTTGCTGGTTGATTCTCTGTATTTTAAAGTCTTAAAATCATGATTTGAGGACTTTAATAACTCAGTCATAGGTTAGAGGTTCATTGCAGGAGTGGGTGGGTGAGGTTCTGTGGCCTGTATTGTGCAGGAGTGGGTGGGTGAGATTTTGTGGCCTGCATTGTGCGGGAGGTCAGACTAGATGATCATACTGGTCCCTTCTGGCCTTCGAGTCTATGGCTATGTCTACACTGGCAAGTTAGTTCGAATTAAGGAAGCTTAATTCGAACTAAAGCAAGCCATGGCTACACTAGGCTTTAATTACGTAGTTCGAATTAAGGGCTTCCTTAATTCGAACTAATAAGTTCGAATAGGGTATTCAAAGTAAGGGTTAATTTGAACTAGTTAGTTCGAATTAACCAATGTGGCCATGTTAGTTCAAACTAATTGCTTAGTTCGAACTAACCGGCCTATTGAATTCAATGCAAATCACTAATTCGAACTAAGCAAGTCACATGAATGGCACTTGTTTAGTTCGAACTAAATTTTTCCAAATTAAGTTAATTCGAACTAACTAAAATTAGTTCGAATTAGTTAGTTCAAATTAACTAATTCGAACTAATTTTAGTAAGTGTAGACATAGCCTATGAGTCTATGAGAATTAAGACCGTGTCTACTTCCACCACACCAATCTGTTTTCACCAACCACAAACTCCTCAAGGGTCTCTTGATATAGACCTCACCTACCAGTTAATCACTGGACTCCAGCACCCAACCTCCTCAGAGATGTTTCCCTACAATGCACATCCCCTACCACTGTGCATTCACAGAAGATAATAAATTCACTGCTCTGTTAAAAAGCCAGATGCCACAGCTCATTACCTGGGGGCAAATATACCTTTTCTTTCAAACACTGTACAGAATTAGCTTATAGTAAAATTAAAATAAGTTTTTAAACAAAAGAGCATGGATTATGTCATACCAGATAAAAAAGAGAAAGAGAGAGATGGTTACAAGCAAATAAAGTAAAAACATCTGTGGGTCTAAAATTTAATCTAGCAAGATAATAAAATCTTTGTTCAAGGTGGTTTCTTTTACCCAAGTTTCCTTTCCAGCTTTTTACTGCCAGGCCTGGCAAGTGCCTATCATAGAGATCAAATTGCTTGGTTTCTTTCTGAGGTGAAAGATAAAGATGAAGTCTCTCCCTGTTCTGTATGTCCTCGAAAGGATGTCTGTGTCTTACAAGTCAGAAAGGCCTCCTGGAGACTCAGTTTGTCTCTGTGACATCAGGAGCCAGGTTAATTTTCCGTCTCTGGAGTTCAGGAACAGGAAGGTTAATCCCTGTCTGTTTTAGCTCAAGAGCTTTGTTTACTGCCAATATGTAAACCACATTCTTTGCTCTAGGACAAGCCTGTTTTCACCTTTATCTAGACTGGGCAGTCTTGCCTCAAATATCATTAAGACAGAATTTATATTATCACATATAAGGTCAATATATGCATTTTACCATGATATGACTAACCAACACATTATGAGCATTAATATGATACCCCATATTCTTCAAATATCATGCAATAGTGGGTGGAGTGTGAATATAGGGTGCCTTGGGTTACAGGAGGTTTGATGGAGACTGATGTGTTTCTGGTGATTTTTGAAAGTGGGGATTGGATGTGCTGAGGCAGAACACCCTGTGTCCTACACACACTGCAATGAAACACATTCCAAAGTACCAAGCTAATGTCACCTCATCGTGGTTAAAGTTATTCCATCTAGTAATATCAGAGAAATTATGACAATATGTTGTTCTACAGGAAAGTACATGACAGAGCTATTTGTTAAGACCTGGCAGCTGCCACTCTCGACACAGCAGATGGCAGAGATAAAAACACAATGCAGAGAACAGGTTGATAAAGATATTTCAGTCATTACACTTTCACTTCACAATTACACTCAACTGCAAGATACAATTGAAATGCATGGCTCTGTCACTCTCCAGCAGGAGGAATTTGCCTATCTGTGGAAAATCATTCTGGTGTAACAATTAATTTCATACATATTATTAATCAATGTAATTCTTCTCCTGTCCACAGAAGCAGGAAGGGACAGCCAGCAAAGACACCTGAAATTTTTACCGGGAGGAAAGTTTAACAGGGTCATCCTCTTCTTCCCTCTGTGGGAAAGAGAGAGACTGTCATCAGTAGTGAAAGGCCAAGGACCGTAATAACCACACACATCTGTGATGACTATTCTTTCAAATTCCTGCACTGAGGGACAGCCGCCGAGCTATAGTCACTCACTGGTCTCATCTTCAGTTTTCTTGGGGTTCTTAATGGATCTGGTGCTGGTGGAAGGTAAAGCAGATGGCCCTCAGGACTGTCAGCTGAACCCTGAAACTCTCAGAGCAAAATGCAGCCATGCCAGCTTCTCTCTCACTCATCACCATCAATAAGTCTGATCCCTGCCATAGAGGGACCACAGCTAAGCGTGGAAGAGGACACCTTGGCCTCTAGGCTGAGGAGGCCAACATTGAGGGTAGTCAGTTCAGGCTAACAGTGAAGATGTATTTGATACTGAGGATTCAGATTCAGATTCCAATTTCATTTCACACCGGCTATTGGTCATTACCAACCCGGAATTAGTGACTCTGTAGAACTCATTGCCAGGGGTTGTTGCGAAGCCCAAAACTACAACTGGAATAAAAAAAGAATTAGCGAAATTCATGAGGATACGTACATCAATGGCTATTAGCTAAGAGGGTTGGAGACACAACCACATACTCTGGGTGTCCCTAAGCCTCTGACTGCCAGATCCTGCAACTGGACAATAGGGGATGGATCACTTGATGATTTCCCAGTTCTGTTCACTTCCTTTGAAGCGTTAGGCACTGGAAACTGGCAGAAGACAGATATGGGGCTAGGTGGACCATTGATCTGACCAACCAATATGGCCGTTCTTATGATTTCATGACCCTGAGATGAAAACACCTAGTGCATCTCAGCACACGAGAGTTGTCTGCAGGCTATGAGACTCGTCAGAGACAGAGTCCCTCCATTGGAGACCATCACAGCATTGATATCAAACCAAAATATCTTGCTATAATGTTTTCAGACTGACCCATCAAATCCTATTCCTGCCTAAAAAGAAGCTACTGGAAACAGTGAGTCAAGCTAGATAAAAAGAACTCCCAAGCAACACATGTAGACCTGACAGGATATGAGCTAAGAGAGGCCACTACAAAAGTGTATGACAAGAACATACAATTTATTGAATGAGTTCACTCCTTTCCAGCTTGAATTCCTGCCTCATGCAGTGGCCAATACTTGATGTTACTGTGGAAAAAAATGTGCATCTAATGCAGCAGGCCAATTGTCCATACCTATGTAAAGAGAAAAATAATCCTGTACTTATCCTCACAGTCACCTTACACACAGAAGCTGAGACACATGTGCCCTTAACGTCACAGCTGCAAATATTATTGGTCATAAAATCATCCACATTTTAAAATCTGACTTGGTACCTCATGCCATTTTGATTTCAACAAATCTGAACTATGCAAAGTAAATAAGGTATAGATTAAATGTGATTGTAAGCATGAAATCATCGTCCAGTTGGACAGTTTCTGGTGGGGTCCAGTACGGTTTGGTTCCTGGCCTTACGCTATTCAACAGTTTGCAGATGACACAAAGGGTGGCAGAATGCTAAACAATGAAGAGGATGGGTCATTGAAACCAAGAGTTGCGGATCATTGAGTAAGTTGGCCACAGGCACAGGTCTTTGGAGACATTTAAGGTCTGGTTAGACAAAACCCTGGCTGGGATGATTTAGGGGGAGTGGTCCTGCTTATAGCAAGAGGGTTGGACTAGATGACCTCATGAGGCCCCTTCCAGCCCTAAGATTTATGATTCTATGACTTCTATCAACAGCCCCAAAAGGGCGCCAAACCAGTGAACAAGAAGGGGAACCAGCATGGAGGACAAAACTATGTGGAAACATAGCTTAGCCCCACCCCACCCAAGCCACCCCTCGAGGTAGATGTGGAAAAGGCTGAAGTACTCAATGCTTTTTTTACCTCAGCCTTCACAGGCAGGGTCAGCTCCCAGGCTACTACACTGGGTAACGCAGAATGGAGAGAAGGAGAGCAGCCCCTGGTGATGGAAGGTCAGGCTAGGGACTACTTGGAGAAGTTGGGTGTGCACAAGTCTATGGGGCCGGATGAACTGCATCTGAAGGCGTTGAGGGAGTTGGCCAATGTGATATCAGAACCGCTGGCCATTAACTTTGAAAACTCATGGCAAATGGGGGAGGTCCTAGAAGATTGGAAAAAGGAAATATAGTACCTATCTTCCAAAAAGGGAAAAAGGAGGCTCCAGGGAACTACAGACCAGTCAGCCTCACCTCAATCCCTGGAAAAATCATGGAGCAGGTCCTCAAAGAATCGATTCTGAAACACTTGGAAGAAACAGTGATCAGGAATAATCCGCATGGATTCACCAAGGGCAAATCATGCCTGACCAACCTGATTGCCTTCTATGATGAGATGACTGGATCCGTGGATGTGGGAATAGCCGTTAAAGTGATATACCTTGACTTTCACAAACCTTTTGATATGGTTTCCCACAGCATTCTTGTCAGCAAGTTAAGGAAGTATGGGTTGGATGAATGGACTGTAAGGTGGATAGAAAACTGGCTAGATCGTTGGTCTCAGCAGGTAGAGATCAATGGCTCAATGTCTAGTTGGCAACCAGTAACGAGTGGAGTGCCCCAGGGGTCGGTGCCAGAGCTGGTTCTGTTCAACATCTTCATTAATGATCTGGATGATGGGATAGATTGCGTGCTCATTAAGTTCACGGATGACACCAGGCTGGGAGAAAGATAGACACACTGGAGGGTAGGGACAGGATCCAGGGAGACTTGGACAAATCGGAGCACTGGGCTAAAAGAAATCTCATGAGGTTCAACCAGGACAAGTGCAAAGTCCTGCACTTACGATGGAAAAATCCCATGTACTGCTATAGGCCGGGGCCCAATCAGCTAAGTAACAGTACTGTAGAAAAGGACTTGAGGGTTATGGTGGATGGGAAGATGAATATGAGCCAACAGTGTGCCCTTGTTGCCAAAAAGGCCAACGGCATATTAGGCTGCATCAGTAGAAACGTTGCCAGTAGATCGAGGGATGTGATTATTCCCCTTTTTTCGGCACTGGTGAGGCCGCATCTGGAATACCGTGTCCAGTTTTGGGCTCCCCACTACAGAAGGGATGTGGACAAATTAGAAAGAGTCCAGCGGAGGGCAACAAAAATGATTAGGGGGCTGGAGCACATGACATCTGAGGAAAGACGGAAGGAACTACACTTATTTAGTCTTCAGACGAGAAGACTGAGGGGAGATTTGATAGCAATCTTCAACTACTTGAACGGGTGCTCCAAAGAGGAGGGAGCTAGGCTGTTCTTGGTAGTAACAGAGGACAGAACAAGGAGCAATGGTTTCAAGTTCAAGCTGGGGAGGTCGAGGCTGGATATTAGGAAAAACTTTCTCACTATGAGGGTGGTGAAGCATTGGAATGGGATGCCTGAGGTGGTGGAATCTCCATCTTTGGAGATATTTAAGGTCCAGTTAAACAGAACCCTGGCTGGGGTGATTTAGTGGGGGTGGTCCTGCTTTTAGCAGGGGGTTGGAGTGGATGATCTCATGAAGTCCCTTCCAACCCTAAGATTCTATAATTCTAAAATGGCAAAATCCATAAATTAGCCTAATGGTCCCATCCTTGGTGACTTAATTCATTTTACATATTGTGTCTCCACAGATGTGGTGGTATTTTGTATTATGAAGCTAGTGGACAGTATTTCTGGTTTCTGTTTATGGCATTTAGTTTTCTCTTTACCCAAGAAACTGTTATAATAATTGCAGCAGTGATTATTTGCACAATTAAAATTGTCTTCCTGGCAGTCCTTTCCCTGCCTGGAGTGGGGGAGGGGAGGGAAAGGCAGGGCCAACACAGCCCCATCCTAGCAGAGAGGGGGGCAGGCAGGGAGAGGTGGGACCGCCATAGCCAGCCCCATGCTTCATGCTTTTCCAGAAGGGAGAGAAGGGGCCAACACACCCAGCCCCATGCTTTCCCAGCCAAAGCAGCCACAACACCCTACAGTGTTGGATGGCAGAAGCAGCAAGACACTGAGGATGACAGTTGTGGGTGAGGTCAGATAAGGCCCAACATGCTGTTTGGAAACACTGTATTATGGGTGGGGTGGGGTGGGAAAGGGTAGGCTTCCCCCCCCCCCATATAAATTCTAACTCAATCCAATCCATCTGATATAATTTTGCCGTTGAACAGTTCAAGTAATTTACAAGTCCCTTCTTGGGATTATATATTTGGGGCATCTGTTTAGTTTTTATTACTTCTGGCCTTGGCTTCAATACTCCTTCACAGACCAAATAACTGCTTCCCCCATTCACTAATTCAAACAGCTGGTTATTACTCACCAAGCTCCTAGTATAATCACCAGGGGAAGAATTATAAATAAATGTGTACAAGCAAACAGATGCTGTCATTTTAAAAATCAATCCATCTAGTAAAAATGTCCCACTTAGGACTTAACTACTAAATTGCTGAGCATGTGTTGATGTCATTTTAATAAAATCCAAAACCAATGGCAGAGTTTTCCTGATTAATTCAAATTAGTAAATGAGGAAAGTGTTATTATAAAGGTAAAGATGACTACAAACAACAAGCCAAATCCTGAAGGTGCTGAACACCTGCTATTAACCAATGAAGCCAATGGGAATGTGCATGCAGAACCATCCTCAAGCACTTGGCCCAAGTTATCACTTTTCAACACTTAACTAATAATTTAACATGGCTCCTTGCCTCTAGCTCCCAGGAATACATGGCTGACAAAAGGATCTGAAAACAAGGTATATTTATTGGCTCTATTTTCTTCAAAGCCCTGGCTGGGATGATTTAGCTGGGGTTGGGCCTGTTTTGAGCAGTGAGTTGGACTAGCTCTCCTCAGGTTCCTTCCTTCCTAATCTTCTATGATTCTTTTTCAACCAATTACTCATGTTTTTTAAAAAAAATTCTGCATGAATTACATTGCAAGTGGAACATTAAATTCCTGGAGAATGAAGATGCAGAACTAATAAAGTGCAGGGAGCCGCAGTGAAAGGTTCCTCTTGCTGACTTGACTCCCTGATCACCTTCAGCCCTGTTTTGCGAGCACCACTTCCTGAAGTAGGAAGGCAAGTCAGTCTCTCTGACCATTAAAACCTTAGTTTCTATGGTGAAAATGGTAGCAGCACTTGTGGGGGTGAGTCTGCCACTGGTCTGTGAGGCCCTGGAACAGTCCCATAACTGGTTTCCACAGTCTACCCAGCCACCATCAAATGGTAATCATCTTAGTTCACTGGTAACATGAGCTAGATTGGTATCTGACTTAGCAGTGAAAGACTCCACACACAATTCACTCTTAGATCCACAATGATAAGCTCTCAGTATGGCCACCAGCTGACACAGCAAACATTTCAATTCACTATCAGATGGGAAGACTTTATGACTCAACCTTCACAAATAAATTTACTTCCACCAATGTCAGGCTCAGCCAGATCATTAGCTGTAGGACAACACTGCAAGCTGTTACTAATGTTAACTCTAAACCAAGGGCCAACACATTACAGCAAAACAAAACACATGCCTAAAAATCTGCTTTCATTATATTTAACTGAAAGATGTAGGCATGTACTTGACTATTTCAGGATATTCTGCTATTCAAATCACTGTGCCACAATATAACCACTTACTCTAAGTAAATCCTTATCCACCATATGCCCAGCATGGCATGTTTGTATCCCCTCTCTTCTCTCCTACCGATATGCCTTGCTGCTTGCATCAGTACTCTTTAATCAGTTTAAATCTGTGCCAGATTGGCTCTTCCCTTACAGAACTTATCAACCTCTCCTAGGTTTTCATACCATAGTATTCTTCTAGAGACTACGTGTATAGAATACAGTGTTATCTGGCAATGGGAAACAGAAAATCCAAACCTTTCTAATATAGTCTACATTTTGTGGAGAGATTTCTGAGAATGATATTTAAGCTTTGGGAAACAATGGCTGAATGAGAATCAGATTTACTTTTCTCTCAACTGAAAGTAATTTAAAAGCTCATCTAGGTGGCAAGACCAATAAGAAAATCCAAAGTAAAGTGCCACATTTGTTTACCTCATAATTATGAAATATTGGCAAACGTGGCTTAACAAGAGAAGTTCCCATTTTCAAAGCAATGACTTTTCTCATAGCAGCCTGCATACAAAGCATCAGCACACAATTAACATTCAGTGACTGAGAAGGAACAGGATAGTTCTAGATAAATGGGCCAGGATAAGGAAAACAGCAAAAGCTTCCATCTTGTTGAGGAGACACAGAGATAGAGGGACAAGGGAGAGACCAAGAATGGATAACCAGAACAAGTGAAGTAAATCCACAGAGGATTGAAAACAAGAGGTCAATTTTATATTGGGCTTTACAAATGGACAGGAAGCCAGTCAAAGTAGCACAGAACAGGGAGTGATCGACAATTATATGAAGACTGGTTTACAGACAAGCAAAGAAAACCAAATGAAGAGATGGTTCCAGAGAGCTGTCAGAGCAGATCATTTTTAGGAAAAATTTGTGACAGAGAGCGCTTGTTGACAATGAGTAAATCCTACCAGAGGTCTCTTCCTATTTCTGGATTCACTCCTGGTGCCATCTGAGGGCTCACTCCCATATGGATAACAGGATTGTAGTACTGTTAAGGCTGCGGTACCTGTCTCTGGGTTTCTTACCTTAAGAAAGGGGTTGGCATTTTTGCAGAGGAATGTGACTCAGGATCTGGGCTCAATTTGACCAACCCTTGGTTACCCTGCCTAACGTGAGGTATCTATTTATCTCTCTTAGGGTTCTGTCCCAGTGCTGATATCTGAGCAAATCCCTTATTAATCACATTACCATAGTAAGGTCCCTCGTAGACCCTGCATCATTGCTGCATGAGACTGTCTCCAATCCAAAAATACCTAAGCCTTTCAGCACTCATCGGTCATCTTTATAAATATATTAACCCATTTTTAAAAACAAAAAAGGTTCAAAGTGCAAAACAGCGATCTTCTTCATACCAGCATTTTATCCTACCACTATCATTTACAAAGGAAATGATGTCAGAGAGGACCTTCATCTTACTTAAAAACTTCTCTTTAATGTCACTGGCTTTGGCGATAACTCAACCGCTACCCTCCACTTGACTTAGTGACAGAAGAGACCACTGCACTGTAGCAATGAAAACTACCTTTATCCAGATAGAAGTCTGCAGAGTCATAAATTCTAAGGCCAGAAGGGCCACTGTGATCATTTAGTCTGATCTCCTACCTAACACTGGCCATGCGACTTCCCCAACTTCATCCTACATAACTCTGGCCATACAACTTCTCCAAAATAGTTTGCTTGAACAAAATCTTCCAGTCTTGATTTAAAAATAGCCATTCTTGGAGCAATTTGCCAAGTGTTGCGGTAGAGTCTCTAATGATTAATTATCCTCTCTTTAAAAATGCACTTTATTTCTAGTCTGAATTTGTCTAGCTTCAACATTCAACCACTGCATTTTCTTATACCCATATCTGCTCAACTGATGGCCTCACTATCAAATATTTGTTCCCCAGCTACGTACACATATCATATATTCAAGTCACTTTTGAACTTTCTCTTTAGATTAAGCTCTTTAGAGAGCTCTGAGTCAATCGCTATAAAGCATGTTTTCCAACCCTTTAATCATTCCTGTAGCTGTTCCTTGAAGCCTCTCAAAATTACTAATATCCTTCTTGAATTGTGAACACCACAACTGGACATAGTATTCCTGGTTGCACCAATGTCAAATACAGAGGCAATATAATCTATTCTACTCAAATTCTCCAATTGTGACCAGAGATTTTTGTCCCAAAATATTCATAAATATTCATCATAGCATAAATGTAAGGATCGCATTAGCTCTTTTTGTCACGGCATCGCACTAGGAGCTCACATTCAGCCTAACATCCACCACAATTTCCAGCCTTTTTCAAGTCATTAATTCTCAGATTAGAGTCTGCCCATCCTATTAATATGGCATACATTCTTTGTAATTATTGGGTTGTACTTTGCATATGGATCATGTAGTTGTAGTTTATGAGTAGTTAAGGCTTCCCTCCTGTTTCTTTTATGTCTCTTTCCATATGTTCAGTTTGCTTTTGCTTTTCTCAAATGGGCTAGTTCCGTGCATGCTGAATTTTAAGAGAATATAATCAAAGATTCTGAAGGAAACAGAACATTTCATGAAAATCCCATCTGAAAGGTTATCATAAAATTAATGCAAGAAGCCTGGTGATACCCATATGGGCTGAAGAAAGTAAAAAAGAAAAAAAGGCATTAAAGGAAAAACAAGACCTGCATGTCCAAAATGCTACAAGAAGTCAAAGTCCTCTAGCAACATCACGTTCTTTTTGTCCTGTTTCTGAAAACCCCAATGAGGATCCAGGAAGGTGCTTGGTAGAAATTGCTGTACACTGTGCAACTTTTAACCTCCCCTCTCTTTCTCAAACAACATTACATGATTTTCCATTTTGTCAGAAAATTTCCTCAGCATGATCAAATTCTGGTTAAGTGACAAATGAATAAAAGCAAGGACCTGACTCAGAAAAAATTGTCTCAGAAGATATGGTTGTCTCAAAAAAAATGAGAATGAGGCAGATGAATCCCAATATTGTGCTCTGCCCAGCAACTACTACATTCCTGCATTCTTACATTATAAGCAGTAATTATGGATGGAGTTCTTCAGCATATAAGGTTGGGTCTACATTACAAACTAAGTCATTTTTTAAATCAGTTGTTAGATCCAGCTACATCACAAACCCCCCTCCGATACTAGTTGAACAGCATTTGACCCTCTGTTTTGTGCAGCAGAGATGTATTAAATGCCAAATGCGGAAAGCGTTGACACTCATATCAGTTTCCATAACACAAATGCAGCCAAAAGGGATTCTTTTAATCTTTTTCACACATCTCATTTCAGCTACTAGTGTGGCAAATAGTCACTGTACTGAAATTACAGTGAATTGTGAGCCAGAGATTCTGGTTAGAAATAAATATAGCTCAATGTCCCTTTACTATACAGCAAGGCATATCCCACTGTTACAAAAAAGTAAGTCAGTCCTACATAGAGGCATTTCCCATCACAAGTGCATTTAATGAGATTAGCCATGGAAAATTGTGAACACCACTCTTTAATCTGAGCTGAAATTTATGCCCCCATTATTTAAAATACAGAGAGCATACTTCTTATGCAATGTACTATTTTTGAGCTATGCCACATTTTAGAGGCAAGCTATATTCAGCTCTTATTTGGTAAACACTTGATTTTCCTAAATAGTAATTTTGCATAGATTAGAATAGATAAAAAAATAAAAAGATACGTGTTTTATATATTTTCTGAACCATTTCATAGCTATAGATGATGATAAAAAACAAAGATTTCATATGTCTTTTAATTGAATGTGCTTCAGTGAACTATGCAATGGGGCAAAGATGCCTGTGACTGGAGATGGGGAACCCTGGGACAGGAACATAGATCTAGTTGCCTTCCAGTGGATTTTTCTGTGATCAAAACCTCCACTCATTCTTTATGGGAGCATAAGATCAACAGGATCTAATGAAGTATTTCTCCTTTTGTGGTCCATCTCCTGGTTTTTCTATGGCAGGATGACATCCAGCTATTAGTGATTAAAGAGCAAAGGGTTCAAGCTTGTTACATATTTTTCAGATTCAGCTTTCTGGTGAGAAAAGCAAACTGCCTATTGTTGCTAAATCATAATTTTGTGTTCAGCATCCTTCCATGAAACCTAAACACCCCTTCTGCTGCTGTTTGTACAGATTAATGGCCAATTTTGCAGCTTTCAGAAACAGGGATGTGCACTCCAGAAATGTGGTTAAAAACAAACAGCTCTGGACAAAACCTATAATTAAAACTTCATTTTATCTAAAATATAAAAAATGAAAATAATCCTTCTTAGAATTTTTCATCAATTTTACCGTTAAATGCTACCAACCCAAACAAGTTGGTTTTCACACAAAATTGAAACTTTCAAAGTAATTTGTAAAGGACTATGTAACACTTCTAATAGACAGAGCAAAAATTACACTCCTAAATATTTCTACCTGGCTTTTCACATAGCTGTGGGGGTAGGGATCAATAAGCCTCTGCATGGCTGGTGTAAACTGTCACACTCAAAAGATCTCTTACCCTTTAAAAAGGGTCCTGGTTCTCACATACTCCACCATCAAGTAACACAAATGCAAATTCAAGATCCATGTTGATATGTGTATTGTTCTGAATTCAATACATTTAGTTGTGTTCCACTGCATTGCAGTTAACTGTAAATACTTTTGTATTGCTAAAAGATTAATATACTACAGATTTAAATACTTAATTAAAAATAAGTATAAGAAATATATGACACGTTCAATAATCAATCAAATCCAATATATCCTACTCCTACATCAGTGCTCATGGAAGGGAACCAATGACCAAGCCCAGATGCAAAGCAGACAAGTACTCCTATCAGAATCTGTGGACGCTTCTTAATCCTGACTCATAATATCCTCTCCTTCCTAGTCCGACACTAAACCCATTACAGCTCAGTGCTGTCAGCAACAGCTATACTATTCAGTGTAGTTTTGACAATATCTCTTAATGATGACCTGTAGCACCCCATTCGATTCAGTCCAGGGACTCTCACACAGTTTTACTAATGAGCCTGAATCCTGAATAGCAAAAGTAAGGTAAAATAAACTAAGGACTGAATGGGAATATCTAAAGGATAGAACAGAAGTGGCAAACAGAGAATCTAATACCAAAAGTCTGAAGAGAAACCGAAGGAGATAGGAACACATCTTTAATAGAAACAGTTTCATAACCTCTTGAAAATGAGTGATAATGCAGAATGTTTTAAAAGAGAATAAGAAAATTAGAGTTTTGAAAATTAGTACATCATTGTAAAAACACCTATTGAAAAACAGCAGGTGGGGGGCTAGTGGTAAATTTACAACCTTAAATTAGCAAATTCAGATTACAGGTTTTATAAACTGTTAAAGAAATTAACATAAAATGATTTTGCCAGTGATTTTTTTTAAATAAATCATGAAGTGGGGAGGTGATGGCAGGTTAGTAAACAACAAACTCAGTTCCAGTCTTCTAAGTAAGAAGGAAAAGAGATCCTATCCAGTACCCTCCTGTAAATCTTTGGTGAAATAGGAGATATATTTTCTTTTTTAGAAAAAAATCACTAAACATAACAGTCCTGAGACATACATAGCACTGGAGGATTATAAATCTTGCGAGACAAATGTGATTTCTCTTTTCGGACGGAATTACAAAAAGTAATGGTTGAAGGGATCCCACTAAATGTAACACATTTGGATTTTAGTAAAGCATTTGAATTCCTGCCTTATCAAAACTTAGAGAAAAAAATAATTGGAATCAGCTTGGATATTTCCAAATCATGAAGACTGAAAATTTACAGAATAAACAAAAGAAAATAAATGATCATGTTTGAAATATGGAACAAGTATCTAGTGATTCTATGAGGCTAGGAGCTGGTCTCATATTTTGTTTAACATTTTCACTGATCTGGAAGAGGGAGAAATAAGTACCTTAGTAAAAAATATATATTGGGATAGCTGCAAATACAGTGAGAGCAGATAAAGGAACCTACGTTTTTCATGACCACATCATAAGCAAAATCACAGCCATTGTTTATTAATCTGAGTGGCAAACGTTTTTTCAACCCAGAATACTTTCTACCAAATCCAAAACCCAGCACAAGTTCTGGCAAAGAGCTCTCTTTATATTTTTCAAAAACAATTGTCGAGATCAGAGATGGTCTTGTCTTCCCCAATCCTACATCAAAGGGATGCAAGAGGCATTGTGGAAAAGCAAGATTTTTCTTCTCTTGCCAACACAGTGACTTCTCTCGGTCTTTTTGTATGATTTTATGGATTGCTCTAAAGTACACTTTGCATCTGACCATTTTTTAATTCTATTTTATGTTCAAATTACAATCTGTAAATGGATATTTTAACTATATTTGTAAAAGGCAAAAAGGAATATGATGAAACATCAAGGGTCTACTCATGCCTTTTAGGAAACATTACAATACAGAACAGGCCAGAAAAGGGATGGGAATGAGTGGTTGTTGGTGACTGGAAAGAAAGGCATGGCTAGTGAAATTTTGGAGAGTCTTCATTAGTTACAGGCTGATGATATTAATATTTATATTGTAGAATCTATACGCCTGCAAAACAAACAAGAAGTCCTTTGACACTTCTAAAGACTAAAAAAATTATTTATCTAATAAGTTTTCATGGGATAAATCCCACTTCATTAGACACTTGAAAATAGAAAACTTACAGAATGGACAGAAAAAAATAAATCGAGTGAACTGAGACAGGATCAGGTCAGATTATTTCAGCAAATCGAACAAGTTGTTTTGCTTCAAAGTGTAGAACAACACATAAGGAGATGGGAAGGTTGAAAAGGTGAAAAAATCACTTTTTGTAATGAGAAAGCCAGCCCATATTGCTATTCAAACCCAAGTTAATGTCATCAAATTTGCATATGAATTCTAACTCTGTAGTTTCTCTTTGATTCGGAATTAATCTGTTTAAGTACTGTAATGGAAATGTTTTATCACAGTGAGCAGGCAGATTGAATTGCTCCCCTATTAATTTTTGAATATTGCCATTTCTGATGTCAGACTTGTGTCCATTTGGTCTTTTGCAGAGATAGTCCAGTTTGTCCAATGTATTAGGCAGCGGGGCATTGTTGGCACATGGCATAGATCACATTGGTGGATGAGCAGGTGCATGAGTCCTTGATGGAGTAGCTGGTTTAATTAGGTTCTATGACAGTATCATTTGGGCAGATACGAGAGGAAAAAAGTTGGCAATGTTGGGGGTTTTTTGCAGGGATATGTGCCTGCTTTAATGTTTCTGTTGTATAGTCTGTAGTTGCTGGTATCTGCTTAAGGTTGGGGGCTATCTATAAACGGAGAGGTCTCTCTCCCACGCTTGCCAACCTTTCTATTACTTAACCAAGATAACTGTCCCTGTACAGATTTCAGACTGAGTACAAAACACAAAAAGGGGGCCAAAATATGACTAGTTAACACAATCTCAGCCTCCGCCTGCTCTTCCAGCACTTAAAATTGCCAGAACTCTACGGCAAATCTGCCTGGCTACAATGTTGTCACACACGCTTTGTTGCACTGTAATGGGGAAGATAAATCAGAGGGCAGGAAAGGCCCTCAAGCGGTCATCCAGCGCTTCCGCCATTGTTGATGCAGGATTAATTAGCCCTACATCCTTTCTGACATTTAACCCAGGTTAAACAGACCCAGGTTGCCATGGCACCCAGGCGTTGTTCTTCAGGGTGCAAGGCTACAAAAAGACACCCCCAGGGAGACACTTCAGTGAGAGGGCCCAAAGTGCAGGTGGCAAGCGACGTTTTGTTGGTGGCTGAAGCTTCTTCACCCCACCCCACCGCCTCTCCGTGCCCCACAGCCAGAGGACACCAGGTGGGGGGGGCCTTCTTCACCCCACCCCACCGCCTCTGTGCTCCACAGCCAGAGGACACCAGGCGGGGGGGGCCTTCTTCACCCCACCCCACCGCCTCTGCTCCACAGCCAGAGGACACCAGCAGTGTTCCCTCTAAGCTATGCAGGTGCGCGGCCGTGCAGCAGCCGTCGCACCCCCCGCGCAGCCCGGCAGCCCCCGCCGCTCCCTCCAGACCCCCAGGGCTGCGGCTTTGCCGCGGCAGACCCGGCCTGTGCCCGGCCTCTGGGCTGGCCCTCCCCGCCCCAGGGCGGGACAAGCAGGCTCAGGGTCTGCTCAGGTGCTCGGGCCAGGGCAGCAGGGTGGCTGCGGCAGGCTCCCGGGCTCCCACCCGCCGACTGCCTCGACTTCCCAGCCCAGGGCCGGGCTCATCCAACGGCTTCGGCCTCCCAGCACGGGGCCAGGATCAGCCTTCGGGGCTGGGGTCTGCTCCGCTCCACCAGCGGCTTCCCAGGGCCGCGGTAGGGTCCTCCCCCACCAGCGGCCTTGGCTTCTCTCTTTCTCTTCCTTCTTTCCCTTCTTTGCCTGCCTTCTTTTTTCTTTCTTCCTCTTTCTCTTCCTTCTCTTTTTTCTTTGTCTTTTTCTTTCTTTCTTTCCTCTTCCTTCCTTCCTCCTCCTTTCTCTTCGTTTCCTTCTCTTTCTTTGCTTCCTTCCTTCCTTTCTCTTCCTTCTTTTTTCTTTCTCTCTTCCTTCTTTTCCCTTTCCTTCTTCCTTTCTTTGCTTCCTTCCTTCCTCTTCCTTCTCTCCCTTTCTCTTCCTTCCTTCTTTCTCTCCCTTTCCTTCTTTCTCTCCCTTGCTTTCCTTTTTCTTTCCTTCTTTCTCTTTGCCTTTTTTCTTTCTTCCTCTCTTTCTCTTCCTTCTTTCTTTTTCCTTCCTCTTTCTCTTCCTTCTTCCTCTTTTTTCCTTCTTCCTCTTTTCTTTTTCTCTTCCTTCTTTCTTTTTCTCTTCCTTTTTCTCACTTCCTTCCTTCTCTTTGTTCTCTCTTCCTTCTTTCTTTCCTTCCTTTTTTAAAAAAAAACTTAAAAAGTTAATTTAATAAAAACCTTTCTAAAAATTAAATTTCAATTCAAAATTCATTTAAATTCAATTAAACACAATTAATTAATTCTATTTACAATTACTTTAACTTCAATTAATGCCTATAATTTCTATCATGTGAGTTTACACAAAAATTTTATTCAGAAAAAGTTTTGCACACGGCTTGAAAATATTGCACACAAGCCACCAAACCCTAGAGGGAACATTGGACACCAGGTGGGGGGGGGCCTTCTTCACCCCACCCCACCCCACCGCCTCTCTGTGCCCCACAGCCAGAGACATAGGGTGGGGGGTCTTCTTCACCCCACCCCCTCTCCATGCCCCACAACCAGAGACACA
>ML685786.1:469329-492157 GCA_007922175.1 Pelusios castaneus | reverse complement strand
ATTTCAAAATTGCATGCACAAGAATTATTGGGCAATGATATTTTTCATTCAGAAGCACAAATAACAACACTAGAAGTGCTTGGAAGCTCAGCCTAAAGCAGGGCTTGACAAATTTCCTTGCAAGGTAGGAGCCAGCCCAAAAATTAACGAGTCAGATGAATGCCAGGGAGTGGACTCAGGAGCAGCCCTTTTTCCCGCAGCATGTCAGGAGCAGTGGGGAGCTGACTCTGCAGTAGGGTCCATCCCCTGCTGCCGCCAAAATGCCACAGAAAAGGGAGCTGCTCTGAGTCTGCCCCCCACCGCCAGCATGCCGGGCAGTGGACTCAGGAGCAGCCATCTTTCCCACGACGGGGAGCGCTCCCCTGCTGCCACCAACATGCCAGAGGAAAGGGGCTGAGAGCTGACAAATCCTAGGCGCCAGGATAAAATTTCTAGGCACCATGGCAACCTGGTGCCTGGGATTTGTTGAGCCCTGACCTAAAGATACCATGTGACTTAAGACTTCAAATATTGCATCGTGAATATTTGTAGCCAAAAACATGTGGTTACTCTCTAGAGTTAAATAAATTTACCAACTCTCAAATGAGTTTGAGGAAACAATGATATTCCACAAGCACAAATAGAAGCTACATTCATTGAATAAACTATTGTGCATTAGTCACGTCAAACTCTTATAAATCTTGTTCTTTTTTCTCAAAAATGTGTTCAAATAGGAAATGGTTTTGAAAGAAGGAAAGAAAGATGATGGCATTAAGATGCAAACAAGCCTCCCTGCTTATTCTTTTGCTGCCTGTGTCCTTGGGCTCTCTGGTTGGCTGGGCTTTGGATAGCAGAGGCCTTCTCTGCATAGTAGCGTTGCCAGTCCTCTACCAGATTTCAGGGGCTGGGTAAATAGAAAAGAATTCATCATAATATTCTATGCAATGCAGCTTCCACCTCTCCTCTGAGGGATACTCTTTCAGGCAAATACGTGTCTCAGGAAGTGTTGCTTACAGGCCATCACGTCAGTGCTCAGAACGTTTGCGTAATCTTTTTAGTCAGATTCAAAGAATATGGGCACCCGCTTTGTGATAGTAATGTTCTTCGTTCACAGCCCCCCTCCCCCCACAAAAGATATTTCCCATATGACATCAAAATCAGGAAAAATAATGAAAATGTTAAAGCGAAGATTGAAAATAACAGAATATGCTTCTTTCCAGCCTGGATTATCTCCGCCAAATTGCAGGCTGCCGCACAGTCCCTGTGGAAGTGGGTTCCCAGTATACCAACGAGGAATGGTCTCAGACACTCATGACTGTCAATGATTTCATCGAATACTATATTGTGAACAAGGTCTGTTACTTTCACCCTGTTTTGTCTCCAGACTAAGACCAGTAATGGACTGGGGAATTTTGTCCTAGGTACACTTGGCAAAGGGTATTAGAACAGAGAGCTGCTTGCAGAATACATTATGAGTGTGGCGTTTATAGACAAGACTGAATCCTGGTGCTTAAAATACTTTGAGGAACAGAAGGGCCCAGATTTGCAGCAGTGAATCACATTCCCCCTTTCTAGGTGTCACTGTGGAGCAACTGGTGTTTGAGGAGCATTTCTAGGCATTGAGCAAATGATTTAACAGTAGCCCTCTTCTGAGAAAAGCTCCATGTTACAGACTTATTGATCTCAGAGTGGCTATCAGTGAGGACTCTGGTTGATTAAAGAATGAATACCTGGCCCTAGGAGTGATGTTACAAGCCTGTTAGTTTTGATCACTGCACAGGACCAGTCAGGAGTCAGTTCTTTATGCTCTTCACAGCAGACTTGCTCCTCTACTTTCTCATGAGTCTTGCGTGACTCACTGAAACTGTGAGGATGTTAGTGCCACTAGCAAATACGCTCATCTGCCCCTGTATGCAGTGACTGTACAAATAATATGGCCATGGATGAGGAGTGGCTTGTAACAGGGCGCACCACCTCATGCGAGCACCCCTGCTTCGGTATATGCATGACTCGTTTTTTCTCCGGTCACAGTTGGCTGTTGTGCTTGTCAGGTGGGTGTGTGGTGACTCAGCCCTACGGCCAAGTCTCGCACACCCAGCGTGCAAAAGCAAAACACCTCTTCCAGAGCACCGACCAGGACTCCTACAAACCCTCAGTAGTGTCCTGGGGCCCTCCAGAGTCTTTAACAGTCCAGCAGGGCTCATCACAGTACCCTCAACCGGGGTCTAGCTGCCTTGAAAAGATTCCTGCTCTGGTGTGTGGAGCACCACGCTGGAGCTTCCTCCCGGGAGACTCTTTACCTTCATCTTCCTTCCCTTGAGTCTCCAGTGACCCCAGCTGCCCATCTGAGCTACTCCTCTTGAACTTCCGCTGGGCCCCCTTCAAGGGATAAAACAGTTCCAGATGCAGCCTTTCCATAGACTTATTTTAATTCCCTTTTTTAGAGCATAGTGGCTGGGGGGGCACCCTATCCCACCCACTGCTCCAGGTTCCAGCCCACAGACCCAATAAGTATAGCAGCCATGTATTGCATCCCTTTACTAAATGCTGCACTATGTTTCCCTGAGCCAGTTCCCCACAATACATCTTAGTTGTGTCCGGTCAGGCAGCCAGTAGCTACTCTCTCACCCCCCTGGTCCCTGCCAGCAACTGGTTGCTCCAGCCCCCGCAGCCAGCTAGGAGTTCCCTCCTCACTCCCCCAGTCCCTGCCTGCAGGAGCATCTCTTGTTCCCCCAATGCCTACCAGCAGACTGAACTTATTCTTCTGGTCCTGCAGCTCTTTTTATACTAGTCTACTGAGCCTGCAGCCTCTCTCCAGTTGGCTATATCCCACGCAGCTGCTGGAGGCAGCTTGGAGGACTTCTCTACAGTGCTGTTTCTGGATGGGGTGTGGTAGGACCATGAAGCCTCCAGCAGGGGCTGGCCTAATTCTCCCCGTCACAGGGACTCATCCCTGCTCTTGCACAGGTTGCACTTCTGATGCTTCTTTTACTGGTAGAACAAAGACTATACAAATCACTCACCATTTTTTCCCCTTTTTTCGCTCTGCATCTCTGGAGCAGCCATTTTGTCCCAGGGGTTGTTTCTGTGCCTGCTGCCTGATCCAGTCTAGTGCAGGGCAGGGAGATATAGAGCGCCTTGGACCAAGCTCCTAGTCGCCAGTACTGTTCCTCTCATTGATCGTGGTGCTTTGCAGGATCTCATAAATCCAGCTTCACTGTATATCCATCAAGGACGTGAAGAAATGGGACTGCAGAGTAGACACTAAACATCCCTGCATTGTGGCATAAGCATCTGAGGATCAGAAGCTTCCTCTCTGTTCCTGAGTCTTGCAGCTGGCAGGACCACATGGCATCATATCTCCAGCAAATAGAGCACTTACAGCCAAAGTAGTCACTTATTCTGCAGTTGACTCTAGCATTTTTGAATAAATTATGTCAGTAATTGACTTTACCTGTAAGAAACTTCCATAAATCTGAAGCCATAAATCATTATTCATTCTCTTTCTCCTATAATTCCAGAACAACATTGGATACCTTGCCCAGCACCAGCTTTTTGATCAGGTAAATCTAAAAAATGAATTTTTTTTTCAGCTTGCTATCGAGAACTTTTTCATCACAAAAAGAGCCCTAACTAATCCGCTTCCCAGTTGGACCCTCCCCTGCATCTGCAGCTGATTGGTCCATTCCCTTGCAGCCACATCCTGCCCGCCCAAGCCCCTGCTCCTAGCCCATGGGAGGGAGTCTTTCAGGGAAGCCCTGACTGATGGCTATCATTGTGTCATGGGCCTTTGCCAGCCGCTGTGATGGAGCAACACTGCCATCCACGGGTACCCCTCCCAGTCCCCATTTCTCCCCCACTGCCCCAGCAGTTACTCTTTGGGGCCCTTAGGCCAGATATGGAGTGACCACTTTGTGAAAAGTGCTCACCAGTGGGTGCAGAGGTATTTTTGTCTGTTACCATTTTCCTGTGTAAATTCAGTAGAGCACAGTGATTATCTGTTTCACTCAGATTGTTTTGGGGGCATTTAGTGCACTGCAGGAGGCGTTTCCCAGGCCAGCCCTCATCATTGGAAAATCATGAGTCAGACCCTGAAAAGCATGAGATTGGCTTTAAAATCGTGGGGGTGTTCTTTGGGTTTTTTTTAACTGAAATTTGTTTTTTCTTTATTTCCCTTCTGGTTTCTGAGCCTTCAAGGTGCTCTCAGAGCCCAGGCCGCCCAGAGCTGGCTGACAGAGGGAGCCTCTCTTCGTGTGGGCCCCACACGGAGAGACTCATGCTGTCAGCTCCAGGCGTTGAGCATCCCCTGTCAGAGCTGGGGCTGACTGCCAGCAGGAGCCCAAGCTGCCTGGGGCTGGCTGACAGCCATTTCAAAGTAAATGTTAATTTTATTTCACTGTATTGGGATGATTTAGGGGGAGTGGTCCTGCTTTTAGCAGAGGTTGGACTAGATGACCTCATGAGGTCCCTTCTAGCCCTATGATTCTATAAGAAGCACAAGATTTTAATAAAGAACTTGATCAGCATACTATTGATGCCGTTTTATTAGTGAACTGACTATATTTTCATTAGTGTGTTTCTTACTGTCTTTTGAATTTAATTGATGAAGAAATTTTCTCTGCAGAATTAAAAAATTCCCATAGATTTTGGTTTTACATTTCAGTGGTGTGACATTTCCTGCAGCTCTGCTGTGGCCCTAATCTTCTGGCACTCCTGGACAATCTGACCTGTGCCGTTTATTTAACCAGCTGGTTTATAGTTTGGAAATAGGATTTACATGGACTGTCTCATCTCTCTCCCTTGTATTGATCTAAGTTACATTGTCCACACCTTGAGATAGGCCCTGGTCTTTGGTTGTGTGTACATTGCCATCCATGTTTACGCTGCTGTGAATTATGTCCTGTGCGCATCAGCACACACATTCTCATTGTGTATTTCTGTATTGTTGTTGTGGGTTATTGGGAGCAGATCCCAGAATTGAAGCAGGATATTTGCATCCCTGATTACTGCAGTCTGGGGGAAGGGGAAGAAGATGACATCACCATTAATGCTTGGTTTGGCCCTGAGGGAACCATCTCACCTCTTCATCAAGATCCACAACAAAATTTTTTAGTCCAGGTCTGTATGGTTTTTCTAATGACGGCGCATAAGCACTAGAGACAAGGGTCACTAAAGGTTTGATTGATAGAGTGGCATGTGTGAAAAGGTTTATGCTGTCAGCACACCATGAGGGAGGGAAGTATTTATCTGCATTATACAGATGAGGAACCAAGGCCCAGAAAGAAGTGACTTTCCCATGACCACACATGGAGTTCATGGCAGAGCTGAGCAGAACTCATTTCTCCAGGTTCCCTACATGGGGCATTGTCTATGAGACCTTTCTTCTCCTCTCTAGGATGTAGCAGAGTTTTGGGTCCCTTTATAGGACAAGGGAAATAACACTATTAGTCTTGATTCTTATGAAATAGCTCCTTCCACTTCCATGAAAACTCATTTAGAGTTTGAAAGGCATTCTCAGACAAATGAAAGATTGTTGCTGGTAGTTTAATGTCTAGATGGCTATAGCAGCCCCAGGCTCCACTCAGGATTGGGGCTATATTGTCCTACATACAGCACAAATACAGTGCCTGCCCAGGGTTTATAATTTAAAATGTTCCACTGTTAATTTGTTAACAGACTGGAGCTCTCAGAAATGCTCCCTTCTCCCCTTCAGACACCTCAGTCAATGCACTAAGACAAATACAGCTACTGCCCTCTTTTGAGACTCTCCCAGCCACAGCAACTGGCCCCTGCCCACGGCACCTGACCTCAGCCCCCTCTCCAAACCATCCTGCCTTGCTCACAGTGCCCAGCCCGTGGCCCTAGCACCTGGCTCCCAGACGCCAGGGCCCACCACGATCCCCATACACCATGGTCCCTGGAGTCCCCAGGGACAGTCTCTTCCCCAGCATAGCCCCCGTGCCTGTGGCCTGGCTCCCAGCCACAGATGGGGGCATGGAGGGCAAAAATTTGAGGACCACTGGTCCAATTAATGCTTGGTCCTGCCTTGAGTACCGAGGACTGAACAAGAAGACTTCTTGAGGTCCCATCCAGTCCTACAGTTGTATGCCCAGAATCTGGTAATGACCTATATTCTATTGTTAAATGCTTGTCATGATGCAGAGAGCTAGAGCATTAGATTGATCAAATTAACTGAAGTCAAACCTTATTTCAGGAGTTAATGTGCAGATTAATGACAGATGGGCAACATGTATCCTTCCACTTGCAGGTAATTGGCAGAAAATACATCCGTCTGTACTCTTCCCAGGAATCAGAAAATCTATATCCACATGAAACCCAAATTCTCCACAACACCAGCCAGGTAAATAACTGTCTGAAGTCTAAACATTGCTAGCTTAATTTTAAAATAACCACACCATCTTTGGCTGTGAACACCTACTGTATGCTTGATTTGTAGGTGGATGTGGAGGATCCTGATTTAGTTACGTTCCCCAAGTTTGAACGGGCTGCTTCTCAAGCTTGTATTCTGACACCGGGACAAGTTCTCTTTATTCCTGTTAAGTACTGGCATTATGTACGATCTCTTGATGTCAGCTTCTCTGTCAGTTTCTGGTGGTCATAAACAATTATTTGGTGTGGATAAAGCTGTTGTGCAATTTAAGGTATTTTGAAAATGCAGAATACTGCACTCTTGACTAGTGAAAGAATTTTAAGACCTTCAACAGAAGAAATCTTTTCTGAACATGAGAATGTTATCTTTTGCTTAGAATGCAGAGCTGGGTTAAGAAATTCAGTTCTTTCTACTTCATAATGTTGCAAGAAATCTACACAAAGAATCAGCTGTGAAGTAGCTGGAGAAGTCACTTTGTTTTGTGGATGTTTCCAATACAAATTCCTAATAAAGAGCATCTGTCAGATGCTCAGCTCAAGTATACAGATCCAAAACAAGACTATATATAGGCATTATCTAGACCCTGGGGCCCAAACTGCGAGTGTCAGCGTGGAACTGAAGAGAGCATGTGACCCATTGTTCAGTTTACCCTCCATCTGACTTTGTTATTTTAGTCCTGACTTTCGTTAGCGTGGGTCACGTTTATCCACAATCTCAGTACATAAAAAGGAGCCAACCCATAAGGTGGGGAGGGACAGGAACAGTACCCTATCCAGCAGAGTCTGCAATGAGGGCTGGAAGTGCAGTTTACTGTGGATTTTTAGAATTCAGTTTTAGCGCCTAGCTGTGGTAAAGCCCTTTGCTGAGACAGACTGTATTCTGGTCAGTCCGAGTAGCAACTAATCCTTTACTATTCTCATTACTTCACCTGGCAGCCTCTAGTGTTTCTGTCCCTTCCAAGCCCCTGCAAAAGGAAACAGATAATTCTGAAATGAGTTTAAAAAACAGCTCCTGGAGAGATACATTATTTAAAACGGGCAGTCAGTGATTTCTCTTCGGCTGATCTAACAAAAGCCCATTGTTCACAGAGGAGATGTGAAATGAAGACTTCATTTTCTTGATTACAGTTCAGATATTACTAAATATTGCAAATGCAGTTCTCTCTCTCCGTTATGCAAACCCCAGTGGATGAGTGCGTAAAACGAAGCTCAACATGGGCTAGGGGGCACTGAGCCAGTGAGGGAATCAGTATTTGGAGACTTGCTTTTTCAGCAGGTGCTCATTCCCATTGTGCTCACCACTCCCACACGAAACCATTTTCTGGGTGGTATGTAAAAAGAATTATAAGAGAAGGAATTGTGAATGAGATGCAGAACTGGGCTGAAAAGACTTCCCACACACTTCTCTGCCTTTGAGATCCAAGAAATAGAAGTGCTAATGTAGCATTATTTATTATAACTAATAATTAGGAGGAAATCATGGTATTAAAAGGAGGCTTAATCGATGTTCTCAAACCTTGGGATAACTTGAGATGTGCTTCTGGTGCCCCTTTGCCAGGTTTGCAGCAGTTAAGAATGACTGTATGTGAATACTCAAACTATGCTTAAAGGGTCCTTTCAGAGGACTGGAACTAGTTGGGGACTGGGTGTTAATACTAAGCTTGTCAGAATGGTTGGCAAACATCAAAGTTGTCATAAAACCTGACTCTAAAGAGGCCTTATCTTTTTAGAACAGTTCAGTTTTTGAAGGAATTGCAGAAATTCATCTGCACTCAGTGCCCCTGGCCAGCACACTCAGGCCCACACCCTTCCATCAGACCTGTGCAGAGTCCCATTTAATTTAACAAGATGGGCCAAGTGTAAAGGTCTTTCTGTGTAGATCAGCTTACATGACTACGGCAGCAGCAGTCACATCTCCCATTCCTACACTGGCAGAATAGCCCCCAGTAACAATACTGGTAGCTACATACACCTACCACGCCACCCTCCGCTAGAGCCATGCTGACCTTCAGAGCAGAGCTGAAACCAAACAGGACCTTTGAGCAGGAAGGCCAGGGTCAGAACAGCTTTATTTTCAAACTTCAAGCAAGGTTTTTGCAGAGTAAAAACAAACCAGAGAAAGAAAAGTAACTTTGTTCCACAGGTACCCTACTCTAAGAATGACGCATTTTACACTGATGCTGAATGAAACTGAAACCGGGCTCCTTTGCAAGGCAGCGTCCCCTCTGACCGAAGCTGGTTTTCCTAATGCCGCCTTGTTCTTGAGGGTAAGGCTCCTCTCCGCTCCCTTGGGGCACTCGAAGTGAACTGGGAATCTGGTCGATTTATCTCTTTGTTACAAAAAAATGCAATGTTAGTGAACAAAATACTGGATCGTGATGTTACCCCAGCAACACACTTTCACGAGCTCCAAATTCTCACTCAATGGCTAAAAATATGTAAACTCTCATTTGCTTGTGGCTTCCATTGTTAATGTTCCATTTCATTAGTTAAATGGAGGAATTCCGAGAACCTTCTGCTTCAGTGTCACTCCTATTTCCAGACTTCTTTCACGTACCATATTGCTGGTAGCAAAGAGGGTCTACGACTCAATGACAGAGTTACAAGTGCACAAACTTACCAAAGGAAGATTCCCCAGTTGAAATATTTGAGGTTTCCAGTAAGTAACAAAGTTCAAGCCATTGACACTGCATTATGACTACAATAACTTAAGTGCCACTATTAAATATTACAGTTCACACCCACGTTCTATTATAGCAGAGATTATGAATATGTTGCGTTCTACCTGGAATCTCATGTGGCCAAAACTCATTACAATGGGGACAGTGTGGTTCAGTCTGAGCACTGAAATATTTTCCAGCACAAGGTAAGTGCATTGCAATTCCACAGGTTTCACATAATTGACTCTGAAATCAGAAATGTTGCTGTTAATAGACAGCATTTCCAGCCTCCCTCTGTGTTACAAAGCATGTCATCTTTGGAAAGAGCCAGTCTCCCATATGACCCAAAGTAAGACCTTTCACTCAAGAGAATTTTACTTAATGTCCAGCTGGAGGACATTTGTAAACTGAGGCTGGTAAGGATTACATAGACACACATGCTTGGGAAACAGGCATTTGGTGGGGGTGTAGCAAGGCAACTTGGAGCCAAATTGTGTTGGAACAGGTGGGTAGGAAAAGGGGTGTCACAAGAGCATGCTTATTGGGGAAGCCTAGGAGAGAAATAGCTGCAGGAGGTGGGGAATGAATGAGTAATGAGGGATAGGCAGCTAAGAGGAGCTTGGGGCCCAGCCATTTCTCAGGGGGACAGATCGGGCCATGGGGGGGTGGGGGGCCTGCACACTTCCTCAGTGCAGTTTTTGGGAATGAGTCTACATGTTCTACAGCTCCTGACACAAGCAATCCCAGAGCCCCCACCACCAGAGTGAAGAGGGCTGTATGTGCCAGACAGGGAAATTACCATGCCCCAGAGGGTCAGAATAGCTAACAACTGTCAGTATGGGAAAGCTCAACCGACTGGGACATGCGCCAGTGTGATGGATGCAGGTTCCTCACTGGTGAGTTCATTTGCTCCAAGTTTTTATAGCAAAAACAACGAGAGTCCTGTGGCACCTTAAAGACTAATAAATTTCTTTGGGCGTAAGCTTTCATGCGCTGTAACCCACTTGATGAAAGCTTATGCCTGAAGAAATCTGCTAGTCTTTAAGGTGCCCCAGAACTCTCGTTGTTTTTGCTGTACACAGAGTAATACGGCTACCCCTCTGGATTTTGTCACCAAGGCCTTGTACACACTACAAAGTTATTGCGCGATAAAGCCCTTTAATGCGCAATAACAAACAGAGCGTACACACACAACTTACAGTTATTCCGCGTTAAGTCCCTTCTTTTTGCGCAAAATGTAAACCACCTAAACGAGCGTGGTTGCTGCTAACGCGGAATAGTTGTTGCGCGATTGCCAGTGTGTGTACGCTTATCGCGCAATGTGAATATAACGGAAATGGCCCACAATTCAAATTCCATCCCTTCTGCACTTCCGCCTGTACTCTATCGTCGTGACGTCATTTTTCCCGACCTCCTCTTCTGTCCCGCGAATTTTTGAATTCACCACTCTCCCTTCTGCCTCGCTGTTCGGTGCTGCTGCCTCTGTGTGCTTCGCTCGCAATGTCGTCGCGCCGCAGCAAACGAGCTCCAGCCTGGACAGCATCAGAGGTGATGGACTTGATCGGCATCTGGGGAGAGTCCGCCGTGCAGTCACAGTTACGTGGCAGCCGGAGGAATTTTGACATTTTCGGTCAAATATCCAAAGCCATGACCGAAAAGGGGTACGAGCGAGACACCCTGCAGTGCCGGGCAAAGGTGAAGGAGCTGCGGATAACATTTCACAGAGCCAGAGAGGCTAACCGGCGCTCTGGCTCCGCGCCAGCAACGTGCAAGTACTATAAGGAGCTGGAGGCGATCCTGGGCGGCGATCCCACAACCACCCCGAACTGCACGGTAGACACCTCGGAGACTGCACCCCAAACAGAGAAGGAAGCAGAAGGCGACGAGGCAATTGTGGACGAGGAATCAGAAGAAGAAGACTACGAGGACGGAGAGAACGGAGCCACTGACCCGGGGAGCCAGGAGTTATTTTCCACCCAGCCAGAAACAAGCTCCACTGATTCCTTCTCCACGCCTACCCAGGAATCATCAGAAGGCAGCTCTGGTAAGTCCCGTTCGCAATGTCCTCTATTCTAGGTGCTACAGCTCAGCGTAGACATGGTTTTTTTGCAAGGGGTTTTTGTTTTCGGTGTCCTCAGTTCTGTTCCTTACAGAACTGTAAAGGTGTTACTAGCATTACTTAAAAAGGTCATCGATGTATGCCTCGATTTCCAAGTAGTCGTTCCCTTTCAACTCACTGAACGCGTCATCCAAATATTTCCAGAGTCTTCTCTTGAGATTACATGGTAGAGCATTCCTTTGCACTCCACCATTCAGGGACACTCTTCCTTTCAGACTCGCAAGCACTCCTGCGGGCAACATTGCTGCGCACAGTCCTGCAGCGTAAGGTCCCGGCTTGAAGTCGGCAACATGAAGGAGATGCATTCTCGCTTGCAGAGGCACTCTAAGCAGTGTGAGATCTGCCTCTATTTCAGCCATCTCGGGCACGGGATCAGAACTTGGTGTGGCAATAGTCAACTCTCCGTTGTACTAGCTCTGCAACCCGTACCAAGCTTTGGGAAATCTGTTACCGCCCCCCCATAGGTCCCCTCTTGTGTATTGAAGGAATGTGTGGGGAGAACAACATCATTTGCTCCTGACCGTGGCGAGAACAATAGCGGCATTCTACATTTTTCATATCTGAACAGGAATGACCTTCGGTGGACAGTCTACAGCTGCAGCTGAGCGTCTGAGGAGGATAAGGCGGAGGCCTCGCAGGAGCAAGGAAGACGTCTTCCAGGAGCTCATGCAGTTCCATGAGGCTTCTGCGAGGGAGACAAGGCAATGGAGGAGGCAGTGCAGGCAGGACAGGAGACAGAGCAGTGCGAGGAGAGAGCAGCAGAAGGATGCCCTGATAGGCATCATGCAGGAGCAGACCAACCTCCTCAAGACCATGGTCGGTCTGCTACAGGCTCGCACCCCCCATCATCAGCCTCATATGCCTTTCAGTGCATCCACGCCACATTCCCCCCCCAGACAGTTTTTAGACCACCATGGACATCCATGGTGTAACCCTAACAGAACCCCTCCCCCAACATATGTAGTTGAGTCCCGCACCTACACCCACCTTTAGTCCCTACTCCCCTCAAACCCGAGTTTTGATCAATGTTAATTAAATAAAGTTGAATCCTTGTTAAACTTAATCAGACTTTCTTTATTTGTTTCATTAATTTAACATTAACGGTTTTTGATTCAATGAATGTTTACAGGGGAAAAACACAAAATTTCTAAAGCTTAATTTTTAACAGTTGAAACATATAGGAAATGGTTAGTAACTATATTCAAAGGTACAATTTTAACCAACAGTACTAAAATGGGTTTTTAACGCATCCCTTATGCGAACTGCCCTTAGCTGCGCCCCCCGGATACCCCTCGTGTCTGGTTGCTGGTAGGCATTTTCCAGACGTTGTGCCTCAGTGGTCCAAGAGTTCCTGAATCTCTCCCCCCGGCTTTCACATATATTGTGAAGAACACAGCAAGCCGAAATAACTAATGGGATCCTGTCCTCGTGGAGATCTAGCCTGCCATACAGCGCTCTCCAGCGCGCTTTTAAACGGCCAAAGGCACACTCCACAACCATTCTGCATCTACTTAACCGGTAATTGAAACGCTCCTTGTCAGGATCCAACTTCCCGGTGTACGGCTTCATGAGCCATGGCATCAGTGGGTAGGCGGGGTCCCCAAGTATCACCACTGGCATCTCTACACCGCCCACAATTATTTTCTCGTCTGGAAAAAATGTGCCAGCATGTAGCCTTCTGAATAGTCCAGAGTTTCTAAAGATGCGTGCATCGTGCACCTTTCCAGACCAGCCAGCATTAATGTCCATAAAGCGACCACGGTGGTCCACCAGTGCCTGTAGAACCATCGAAAAGTATCCTTTCCTGTTGATGTATTCAGAGGCAAGGTGGTCGGGAGCGAGAATAGGGATGTGAGTCCCATCTATTGCACCCCCACAGTTCGGGAAGCCCAACTCATTAAATCCTGCGATGATCTCCCTCACGTTTCCCGGGGTCACCATCCTCCTGAGCAGAATACGGTTGATGGCTCTGCATACTTGTGACAGTGCCACTCCAACGGTCGAGCGTCCAACCCCAAACTGGTTTGCGACCGAGCGGTAGCAGTCTGGAGTCGCCAGTTTCCAAAGTGCGATAGCCACACGCTTCTCCACGGTCATGGCGGGTCTCATCCTCGTGTCCTTGCATCGAAGGGCAGGGGCAAGCTCCTGGCATAGCTCCATAAATGTGGCTTTCCGCATTCTAAAGTTCTGTTGCCACTGATCATCATCCCACAGCTGAAGGACGATTCGTTCCCACCAGTCTGTGCTCGTCTGCCGGGACCAAACACGGCGGTTCAGGCTGTGTTGCTGGTCCGCGAAACTGATCAGAATGTCCGTTTGGTTTTCAATGCTGTCATCATCCGAGACCGAGTCATCCGTGTCATGCTCCGAATCATAGCCAAAGGCAAACCGCAACAGAATCTGGGCTGTGTTCACAATGCTGAAGGCAGCATTCAAGATCACAGCTGAATCCATGTCGATTCTGAAAAGGCAGTGCCGAGAAGAAGGTTGCTTCAATTTGAAATTCGCGCTCGTTGCTATTGGCAACCGCTGGGTAGCGTCAGTAGCGGAATGCACCACGGGAGATGATACTGGGGACTCTGGGATACGTACCCACAATCCCCTTCGCTTTCCTGGAGGACTGCGCTCAGAAGGGGGGGGGCTTTGTTCCGTTAGAGCAAGCATAGTGTGTACGCGATCTCGCGCAACAACAGCCACGGGAGAATTAATGCGGAAGAGGATTATTGCGCGTTAAAAATGGTAGTGTGTACATAGCCCAAGTTTCTATAGTATTTTTCCACTGACAGCAGCCAGCCACAGAAACTCTTCTCACGTCAGCACTGCTGATCAGTGTACTGTGGACTCCATTACCAGGTTGCAAGAGCAGTTTGAACGTATGAGTAAATACTAACACTGTTGGGCAAAAAAAAAAAAAATGCAAACATCATTCTGAGATGTAGTCGCAGGAGTGTTTAAGCAAGACACAGGAAGTGATTCTTCCACTCTGCTCTGCCAATAAGGCCTCAACTGGCATAGTGTGTCTCATTCTGGGCACCACGTTTCAGGAAAGATGAGGACACACTGGCAAAAGTCCAGAAAAGAGCACCAAAAATGATGGTTTCAAGGAGGCAAGAGAAAAATTGTTCTCCTTAACCACTGAGGATCGGGCAAGAGATAATGGACTTAAATTGCAGCAACGGCAGTTTAGGTCAGACCAGAGAAACTTCCTAACTGGCACAGTAGTTAGGCACTGGAATAAATTGCCTAGGGAGGTTGGAAAATCTCTGCCACTGGATTGGACAACCACCTGACAGGAATGGTCAGATCGGGTCGGCAACCTTTGCCAGCCACCACACCCGCAGCAGGTGCCAGGGGCGGGGCCAAAAGAGGGCAGGGTCAGGTGGCCTTGGGTTCCCGGCTGGGGCCGGCTCCTGTTGGCGGGCGGCCTCCGGTTCCCAGGGCTGGTTCCTGCTGGCAGTGGTGGCTCCAAGCGGGCCCACCTGCTCCGCTCCCCTCCAGCAGCCCTGCCCAGCAGGAGCCAAGAGCCCACTGCTGCAGTTTCTTTTTCCCTGCTGGCCGCGCTCCCCAGCAGGGAAGCATGGCCAGCAGGGGCCTGGAGCCGTGGCACATGGCTCTTGTGGCCTCAGGCCATGCTGGGGCCCCGGGGGCAGGACCAGCAGGGGAGCCTGAGTGGTGCCATGTGCTGCTCAGGCATGGCCCGCGTGCCATGTTTGGTGTGCGTGCCGGGGGTTGCCGATTCCTGGGTCAGATAATACTTAGTACTGCCTCAAGTGCAGGGGACTGGACCAGCTCCCTTCCAGTCCCAGGATTCCAAACGCTCAGAAAGAAAACTATCACATGCTTTCGCTGTAACCATGCAGGAATGTTTCTCAACTGCAGAGAGGAAAGTAAGCCCCATTTGTTACCTGGATGGCAAGGCTGTGACAGATGTTACATTTCTTCGCCAACTCTTCATAGTTGCTGAGGATGTATTGCTCCATCTCCATTATGCAGCGAGTGTGCAAAGTGTACTCCCCGTCTCGCTAAGGGAACAACAACTGTGAGGCTATAATTTTTCCCTACAATTCCCTCTTGACCTTTTTGTGACCTCACTCCACCCTTTTGCAAAAGTCAAGCTTGAAATTCATTTCTTTTCAGCATCCAGCAGAGACCCATTACTGACTGATACAAAGACAATGCCCAAATTCTGTTCAAGTGCTACATCTAATCAGCACACGAAAGTAGCGGAGAGCCCCTGTCTTTAATAAATATGCATACCATGGAGGCTACAGGTGCCTGCAAGCATTCTCCCCTCCTCCATCAAAGATCACAGAGGGAACCTGCAGTCTTCATGGTCTGTACTTGTATATTAAAGAGACTATTCTAAACAAAATGTAAGGTTCTGCATAACAACATATACCTTTGCAATTGGACTTCTCTTTGGCACAGCTCTATAATATCTAGATTGCTGACAAATCTGCACCATTTCTTAATACATGTCATAGAAGGAGAGATTTTCAGAGGCTCCTGAATCCATTGACTTTCAATAGGAATTGAGCACTTAACTGCCTTCTATGTGCTTTTAAAGTCTCCCCAAGTGCAAGGGATCCTGTGGTGGAGGACAGTGTAGAGATTCAAGGTGAAACACCTCCAAGAGCAAAGGGCAAATACAGCAACTGCATCACTTAAGAACGTGGATCTCCACTGCCAGCCAACACAAGGGGCCACTTCTCTATCAGTCACTTCTCTGGGCAGGACTAACAGGAGCAGCAGCACAACCTGGAACCAGCACAGTTCTTCCCTAATTCAGTGTTTGAAGGAGAGCTGCAAGGACTATGGCCGAGTTTTAGCATGTCTCTCAGTAACACTGGACAACCTTACTGTCCTTCGTGAAAGCCTCGATTTAACGGAGAATTGTTTGGCTTGCAGAATCTAGCACAGCTAGACACAAAGACTACCTTTTTACTTGTAAACTTAGTACATTTTAGGTGGAATCGTTGAGACAAAAATTGGCACACCCAATACCATTTTGATAGTTACTCTTTAGAGTTGAGCTCCATTTTGCTGTCAAAGCCATAAGAAAAAAATCATCAAAGCTACTAAAATGCCCACTGTCTCTACAAGATAAAGCAATTACTTCAGAGAGCCACTTATCCTGAACCAAATTTTGCAGCACTTGCTCTGCTTCCTTTTTCTTCATTTTCTTTGTTTTAAGTTGGTCAGCCAGGTTCAAAATATTTGTGGAAGATGCAAAGCCACTTTCTGATATGATAATCAGATCCATCTGCAGAAAGAAAAAAATCTGAGTAGAGAAAGCACAGCATTAGCTAGCCATAGTTCTGGGTTAATGGCAATGTGGAGGGTTTTTTCTGCATGTAGGCAAATATTTTGGGAAACTAAAATAAGGAAGGTGCTCTTGGTAATGTAACCCCTGGAGCCCCAAAACACAGGCAGTCCCAAGTGGTCACAGAAACTCACTAAACTCTTTGTGAACACAACTGAACATTATAACAAGAAACCAACAAAAAGCAAAAGATCCTGAACTCTGCTCACAGGCAGTGCTAGTGAGGACACCACTGCATCACATGAAGCAGAACAGGGTGTATCCTGTGAGACAGCTGGACCCAAGGGAGGAGTCCGGAGCTTTGAAAATAGTTGAGGAACTCTCTGCCCTTCTCCTTAGCAGGACTGTGAACTGCTACAATGCATATCATCCATTGGCTAAGCCAGCAATATACTCCATGGCAATTTTCAAATGCAGGCACTAGCTTATTGGTGTCAAAAGTTTATTAGGTTAAAGGAGTCCCAAGAGGGAACAAGTTTATGCCACACTTCTACTTTTTCAATTGATTTGTGTTGCAACTAACAATTATAAACTGAAGCAATATGGTAGCTTATTCTTCACAGACTACTCCTTTTATTTTAAAGAGGAGACCATTCCCCCAACAGTTTGATTTGCTGAGTAATAGGCTGACATACTTACAGTTTTTCTGAACAATTCTAACTCATTTTCTGTATAGTCAGATGCCATCTTAGTTATTTCAGTTTCTGCCAAATTCACCTACCAAACAATACAAAATTATTGACTTTCCACTGCCAGCCAGGACAAAGCATGCATTATTTGAAAACAACATAAAGATCACTGTTGAAACAGCATGGATGGGGGGCATTCCTTAAGCACAAATACACATCAGTCCTACCCTAGCAGCATCCTCTGTATTCCAGTCCTGGGCATCTCTTGAGCAAACCCTCCCCATTGTGTGCAAAAGGAGACTGAACTGAGGCAATGTCATTTATACTAATTTACCATTGTTAACAGGCACACCTGGATTATAAAAACATTATTTCCTATTGCTATCGTACCTTCTACCATTATGTATTATCAGCCCTATTTTGCACATGTGAAAACAGGCAGGAGGGAACAGCATTGATTACGGTAACGCAGAGCCCGTGATTCCCATAGCTGTTGAATCACCAGAGAGTACTCTCTGCCTGACATTTACAATCCAGAAATTGCAGGGGAAATATGTGTAAATCATCCCTAACAAATCTTTTCTATTGAATGAATTTTTGATTAGCGGGTGCAAAAACTTTGCGGAGCACTGAGAACCTTCCAGGTGCAAGTTACATCTAGAGTAGTGGTCTTCAAACTTTTTTCCTCAGGACTCAGTTGAAAAAAATAATTTAAGCCTGCACCCCAACAATTATATCTTTGACCAATGCATTCCAGTCTTTCGGCGGCGGCAGCACCATGACCTAGAACCTGAGGATCTGCGACCCAGCACTGGGTCCTGACCCATGGTTTGAAAACCAGTGATCTAGAGCAGTTATTCCCTACCTGTGGCTTGGGGTCCAAAAGTGACCCACAGCAGCTTTCAAAGTGGCCACCAGCTCCCCTCCTGCTGGCTGCAGAAGAGAGCCGCCACCTAAGGACCCAGGCGGAGCAACATTTCCGAGGAACTAAAGCAGTGTTTTTTAACCGGTGTTCTGTGGAACATTGGTGCTCATCAAAGTGCAGGTGTTCCATGATCCAACCCAGCCTCTCCCCATGGAGGCCTAAGTGGAGAGGAGCAATTTATTTCCCCGGCCGCAGCAAAGCTTCCAGATATGCGGCAGCAGATGTTGATGCACACCTGGAAGTTTTGCTGTGACTGGGGCATTTATCTCCCATCACTGTTCCCAGGCTTTTTGAGAATGTTTTCATCAGGTGTTCCACATAATGTAATTAATACCATTAGATGTTCCCCGGTCCACTAAAGTTTGAGAAACACTGAGCTAAAGGACCATTGCAGCTGCTTGTTGCAGCCAAGAGGATGGGAGATCAGCGCTCCCCTCCCCCTGGCTATAGCAGGGAGCATGGCAAAGTCTCTGCCTGGGTCCCTAGACACTGGGGTTCCTGCTGGGTCTAGAAGGTGGGGAACACTGACCTTCCATCTCCCTGGCTGCAGAAGGAAGCTATTGCTTAGGGGCCCAGGTGGAGCACACAGGGCTACAGAATGAGTGCTGTTTCCCTGCTGCAGCCAGGGGGACAGGAGAGCCTACTCCATTTGGCTGGCTGCAGTGAGGGTTATGGGGGGACTGCTGGCAGAAACTGGTGGCCCCTCAAGGTTGTAAAAGTTGTATCTGCAGCCCTCCAATCAAAAAGGTTGGGAACCATTGATATAAAGAGGAAAAATGGTTCCATTTTTTAAAAAAACCTTATTGCAGCACCATCTCTTAATATTTATACTAAATAAATCAAGACACTACTACAGTCTTTGATGCCATCTTCCATTCCCTCATGTCTATCATGGTAACAGTTTATCCTCACACTTCCCTGTTCTACATGTAGATTCTACAGCAGCTGTCAGTGTAAGATTTAGGGAGCCCAGCCAAAACAAGACAGCATTAAGTGCAAGAAACATGCTGACAGAAACATCCTCATTCGTAAGATTCTGTGTGTTTGCACTAAATAACATTCCTATTATAATCCTTTGTTTCAGTACTTCCATTGATACCTCAAACTCAAGGATGGCACTTGGAACATAAAGAGAAATGGCAATCATATTTGTTAACCACGGGTAAAGATACAGTCCCTGCCTGAATAAGCTACCAGTCTCCAAGGATTAGAAGGAATGTGCACTTCTCATTTTCATGAATAACATACCAGTTAGTTTTATGTGAAGTATACGGCTGACTGGTTAGACTTCCTAGTAGTTAGAAATTAAATCCATAAGATGGCAGCATCTCCCCCACTTACCAATGCATAATATATTCTTCCATCATCTTCAGACCTTCCTTTCCGGATTTGCATAAACAAAGGCTGCAGATGGATGTTAACGACATTGATGAAGTCATCCAGTTTATCATGGGCATAGTAGACTGGAAGTTTAAAAATATCTGGTTATCTAGTCAGCCAGACACACTCATGCTTTACATACTGAAAAGCCACTCTGGGCAACAGAGCTTGTGACACCCAGGGAGTTCTGAACGTCTTTTACATTTAGCTGGCATGTACTTGTCCTGTGCTCCTTTCATATCACGACTGGTTACAGATGCAACACTAGCTTGCAGAAGAGTAGAGCCCTTGTGACCTCAATGGCCATGTTAAGGGACTTGATGTTCATTGCTTGGCTCTTTGGGGCCCAGAGCATTAGCCATTCCAGCTGCTCAACTTAAACGGAGTTGTTTACATTGAATAAAAAGTTACCATGTAGGCTCAGATCCTGTGTATAATGAACAAATGCAGCTGTACTCTTCTGTTTATGTGGTTTCCTGGTTTCTTTTCCTGCTCTAGTTTTCACAAACTAGCAACAGCTTTGCTAACTGTATACCATGGACTAATACTAAATTCTGACTTTAAGGACTTGCCCCCATAGCATTTGGTGCCACATCCTGTAAGCAAGAACTTACTAGCAGAAGTTACATCACAGACATCACTGGGGGAATGGAAGAAAGAAGGTGAACCAGTCCTGGTCCCCAGATAGGCACGGCAAGCTTCAAGCAAAGATTCTGTCACAACTCCCATTGACTTCAGTGGAACTAGGATTTCACCCTAAGTATTTAGACGCAGGATTAAGTAATGGCTCACAACTTTTTTTTTTTTTTTTAAACACTAAAATCATTTCTTCCAAGATGTCTCAGAAATATTAAAAATAATCACTAAAAGGGAACTAGATGGCCTCCATTACAAGAGATATTACAGTAGCATCTGGAGGCCTTACCCAGAGCTCTAGGCCTATTGTGCAAATACTGTGCAAAAGTGTAAACACAGCCCCTGCCCCAGACAGCTCACAATGTAGGTTTCTGAGAGGATTCCAGAGACGGAGGAAACTGACACACAAGGAAGAACAAGATAAAATAAATAGATTATTTTGCACTATGAGCTTGCCAGGCCACATAAGGTAACATCATTCATAGCAGAGATAACTCTAAAGGAGTGGTCACTAGAATATTCTTTTGGGCAACAACTACACCATTTGAATTTGAGAGGAAAATCTGCTTGCTTTAACAGATTCTCTCCCCAGGGAGGGAAATAAAAATTCTCCAACAAATGCATTGGGGTGGAAGGGAATGACCGAACCAAATGCTATGCTTGATAATTTTAACATCCGTACAAGTGGTTTGCGCCCCTATTAGTGGTGGTTGCATGAGAAATAAAGGCTGCCACACGTCCGCTGTTTAATATTACATCTGTATCTGTGCCAAAGGTAATGGAAGTAGCTCTAATGCAATGCATCACCTTCCTCTGTGCTAATGACTTGTGCTAGAATATTTAAGGTGGACAGACGGAAATTGATCAGACAGTTTTCACTAGAAAGCTATCTGATTTACACTAGCAGAACTGAGGGAAAAATTGGATGGAATTCATCTTATGTTATCAAGATGTGGCCATTTACTCACTACCCATTCCTCTACCATCTGTCTGCAGTTTGGAAACTCCTTTCAGCAGGGATCATGCCCTCTTTTCTCTTTATCAAATAATAGGTGCTGTGTGGTACCACAAAGCAGAGATGTGTATCTAAGCCAAGCCACCGTTTTATTCCAAGATGTCAAACCAAACCTAGTTTCCAACCGGCTGTGGTTTTTTGATTGTTGTTGGGTTTTTGGGTTTTTTTAAACTACATCGGTTTGGTAAAAAGTTGAGGCTTAATAAAAATTATTGTGGATGATCTTTTTATAACAAGAATAAATCGTCTCTTTCTTTAAAGGTATTAGAACACCATTTCAAGTAGTTCCATATCAGAGCTGTAGCTATTTATTGGGCTTTCAGTTGAGAAGAAAGAGAAAAATGCTGTTCTAAGACCTGGCTAATGGATAAAGCAAAGTCGTTCATAGCATAGAAATCAAAGCATATAGTAGAACTAGCTAGTGTTCTTTATCTTGTGTAAAGAAATGATTCCCAGCTCTGAACACTTAGTAGATATGTGCATGGACAATAATGGGTGGCAGCATTTGAAACACAGAGAGCACATTGGAGCATTTTCTTTAGCAGGAATTATTTAAGTTCAACGGCAGTTGCAGACCAGCAGAGTTAAATGGAACATTGTAAACAATCTGATGTTATTTTAAGTTTGAGAATAAGAAACCAGTTCTATTTTACATGGAAAAGAGCAAAGAAGCCTGGCTAGAATACAAGCTTGAGGTCCCCTCTCAAACTGAAGTGTCTGTGTCCCTTTGTGCCTCTGCTAGGGCCTGTACGTATAAAACAAACTAAATGCTGCTTTGCGTTTCGGTTAATGATCATTCTAACGCTGATACAGGGCAGAATGTTCATCCCCTCTTTTAGACAAGGAAAGTCATAGCAAAAGAATGAGAGATGAAGATCAGTGAGCCTCTACCACTTAGGACTGTTCAGAGAAACCATAGCTTCCTAGTAAGTTTCAGAATACATACAAGAGCAGATACAAACGTAGGGCTCCCTTATTAAGGCAAAAGACTATAAATAGTGTTAGTAAGGACTTTTAAGATACAAGACAGACCCTTTATTTATACATCTTATTTGACAATTTAAGCATCTGGTATATTTATCACACTTTTGTATACATAATCTTCACTGTGCAGATGCCAGTTGCAAAGGAGAGGGAGATGATGTTCTACTCTGCAAAGCGACAGTGTAAAAACAGCACCTTCTTGCATCTTTCCACTTTTACATAGAAAGGGTTTAGTGCCCAAGTCATTGAGAGATGATATAATGCTCACAGTCATTTTTCAAATTACAGCCACACTAAGAGAAATGAGACCCATACAATAATCAGCAAATCATTTTTTAGGCTTTAGCATTAAACAAAAATCAGAATGAACAATGAGACTATAAAATTACTTTAAATTCGTGTTGCTCAGACTAACTAAAGGTGAGTTTCACTGAGAAACACCTCACTTCACCATTTCATCTAATTATTCCTCAGATGTAAACTAAAAAAAAGGTTTTTCTGAAAATCTTGCCAAATAACGTAGTCTGTTACTAACCCAGAGCTTTTTGTAATTCTGTCAGAATCATATTCTTGTTAGTTGAATTTTCACATTTCACATGAAGTATACTTAAAATGTCACAGATTGCAAACGCATTAATTATACTGACTGATGCACAGGGTTATATCTGAGAACATCTTTTTAATTTAAGTAGCTTCCTTGCATTTGTCAGGTTTAGCATTCACACATGCAAAGAGAGCACAACAAACCTGTGATTTGATTTGTTTGTTTGGTGGGGAGGGGAGAGGAG
>ML685786.1:428287-454401 GCA_007922175.1 Pelusios castaneus | reverse complement strand
GTATCGCGATTTGAACACTGGCTGAGGGCCCTGTCGTGCTCAGCTGGAGTATTTTGCTGGCAGTATCGTGATTTGAACGCTGGGTGAGGGCCTTGTCGAGACGTCACCCTTAGGGAGCCAGCCTGTTACCTGGCAGGAGAGTGGAAGTTAGAAACCTTTTATCTGGAGATGACACCCAGCCCCTACCATGAACACCGAGCCAGGCTCACCCTTTTAAGGGGGCTCTTCCAGCAGAATGCCTTACCAGTGTAGTTGCTCATTTAGCTGTGATGCTGCCTGTTAATAACTGGGTCAGCTGCCTGCCACTGGGTGTCAGGAATGCTGCAGAGGATGAGGAATAATGCACAAGACCTTCACTTTCAGGGATCTGGGTGCAGGACCTAAGACAATGATTATTTTAAAATTGTATTTTCCACTCCTCCATTGCCCCAGACATCTAGGCCAGTTCTAGGTCCTGCCACTTTCTCCTCCTCAAGATCTCCAAGATCTGTCCTTTTTTTGATCCTACCCTCCCTCCAGCCAAATCCCTTGTTCAGGCCTGTCACGGGATGCACAATCGTGCCCCTCTGGGCTATGATCTATGTGATTTTTCTGTTCACTTTTGCACTGTGATTGTATGATTTCATGCCAGTTATGCCGTGCCATTTTCCTTTATGAATGTTCATAACATTCTCCATCATTACTATGGTATATTTCCTGCAGCATTATGTATGTGTATGGAGACGAAGCACGTTATACAGCTCAGATCCTCGGGACTCCCTCTCTCAGGCTGGAGAATAACATGACAAAGGCAATGTAAATTGCCCTCCCAGGCACAGGTAGAAGTAAGAAAATCACTACAGCCCAGGAGGAAGGGGCACTGAAGAGGTTTGGAAACAAAGGGAGACACTTTGAGCTGCGCCAGGCATTTTGCCAGAGACACTCCATCTTGAAACATCTACAAGAAGGACTGGGCCCTGTCTTTAAAGAGGCAGAGACAGCTGCAAACCAACACAGCCAGACTTGAGTGGTGAGGTGAACATAACTGTAGTAGTGTAGATGGGTAGCATGTGTGTTATAACTTTTATTTCACTTGTGGCAACTTCTGACTCCTTTCTTAAATGAAAAAGTCCTGTGGCACTTTTAAATGATTGTGCATTGATTTGCTATATACTCACTTAGAATCATATTCTAATCAATACACTATTATTTGCTTGATCTAAAACTGTGTGGAGTTTAGAGGGCAAGAGTGAGGGAGGCTGGGCATGATCCATTTCATTGTTAAATGGACGGATGAGAGACTTTGGTGATTGGGAGTGGGTCCTGATCCCTGTAAGACAGAAGTTCCCTCAGTGGTATATGGGGCTGGGAGTGCTCACTCGGAGACCATCGCTGGAGCGCCCAGAGGGCGGGCACACACTGCCTGGGATGGATTACATGTGGGAGGCTGGTGTGGATTGATTCAGGAGTAGGTGGTCACCTGGCAAAGTGGGGTAAGTCAGGGTTCAGGAGTGGAGGTCAGGCGGTCACAGTGGCACACAGGAGCAGAACCAGGGAGCACCTGTCACAAGGCCCTTCTTATATCCTGCTGTGGGAAACTACCTATCTACTCTATACCACTTTTGGTACAATTTATATTATCAGTGCTGCAAATAAGCCACCCCCTGAGCGATACAAGTTACACCAACCTGAGCACCGCTGTTGGCAGATAAGCTTCTCCTCCTGCCAATGCTATTGGGATTTGTTGTGGGTGGGTTCATTACATCAATGAGAGAGCTCTCTTCCATCCCTTTACAGCAGCTGGATTAGAGGATTTACAGTGGTGCAGCAGCCACTGTAAGATCTCTACTGTAGCCATAGCCTACTGCAACTCTCTCCCAACCATTCCCTTTCATCCCATACACATCACAAACAGTAAATGCATCTTGCTTGCTGGTCAGCTTGGGTATGTCAGTCCCTGTGCAAATCCCCCCATCGGCTGTTGCACCAGATTAAGAGTTGTTACCATCTTCAGAGCTCTGTCTCACTTCGCCCCTCCTTACCTGTCTTCTCTCATGAAAGTGTTGTTTTGCATGGGCATGTATGTGTCTCCTCTGCTACACCAGGGCTCCCAAACTGATCCAGCCATTTGTCAAATGCGCACACAATCCCCGCTTGCCTTTGTCCACTACGTGAGGCAATCTCCCTGCCCCTGAGTTCGTCCCCACAGTACCAATGCTGTTAACATTTCAATCCCGCTTGAAGACCTGCTTCTGTCTTGCTGCCAATAGTGAACCAAAATGAGGTACTCCTCTGACCGCAGGCTACTTCTTTATCTTTTGGAGGAGGGATCACTTTTAAATGTTTGGAAAGTACCTAGCACATAGCAGCCATTGTCACAAATACATAATATTATTAAAACGTGGACAGGTGAGCGCGTAATAGAATCTATCAACACAACTCTCTCCCCACCCCATCTTGTTTAAAATTTCAGTGAAAGATCAAGGTCCACATGAATCAGAGAAACTGACCTCCCTTCTCATCCTTGGAAGAGGTCCCTCCAGTTCAGTATTTAGACACATTTGGATATGTAGTTACTTCAGTTATCGGCACGTAAGTCAATCCTCTCAAGTGAGAACAGCCAAGCTACAGAATGACACTGAAGTTGCTGTGTCCACATTGGTGCTGTACTTACTCAGATATAGCACTAAAACTTCTGGGGGCACATCCCTGGTTCCTACTACTACGGTCAGCTGAGATGCTCTTTGCATTCTTTCTTGGTGAATTGTAGGTAGATCTTACCTTTCTGGGCATTCTAGAAAGGGACTGAAGGATTAGTTGCACTTGAGTGGCTCTACTCAGCATTCACATTTCAGAGTTATAGCAGGTCCAGCATGTCACCTTTAGTCTATAAGCCCTGACTGACCAGCGCGCATGAGCCCACTCAAGGTAAGCGGTCTGTGTATAGATGGGATTTGAACTGGGGGCAATATTCAAGATGTAACTTGAATTAACTGCATTGGAGAATATCCCATTGTTAGGGTGTAGTTTAAGACAAGTCAGTGGACTTTAGATCCGGCGCTAGGGGAAGCGAATGTCATTTTGTAACCATCCACAGCCAAACACAGATTGTCTTCAGCCTTTCTTACCAATAATACCTCAGGGCTGAGAACATGCATGAGAAAGTTCAGCTCCCAAAGGCTTTTCTGAGAATGCTGTAGAGCACTGGCACACAGGCTTACAATGGGAGGTGCTGTCTATGATTTATAAAATCATAAACCCATAGGGTTAGAAGAGACTGCAAGACTCATCTAGTCTAACCCCCTGTCAAGATGCAGGATTTGTTTAATGTAAGAATATGTTAATTCTGCAAGAATAAACAGAAATTGCACAGCTTGATGTGTCGAGTGCTGAGTACAGCCAAATATCTAAATTGTACACAGAAAATCAAAGTGCTGTATGGGATTTTAACTGTCTGAGGTCTGTAAAAGTAAGGCTGTCACATGAGTTCCACTCAACAGTTTGAGAGAATAAGGGGTTAGTTTTCAGGGCTCTGATTTTAAATTACAATGAAATGTCACAGGCCTGTGCCCTGCTGTTTAAAATCACAAAACGTGTCTAACTCGTCTAGGGCCACAGTTATGAAGGGGAAGGAAAAGAAGGAACGCTAGCACTGGTGAGAACTGAGCCCCACGTGGGGAGGAGAATAAAAGAGAAGGAAGCTGCCTGCTCTGTGGGTGTTTCCAGTGAGTCACAGACTATTTCCTTCTGCTTGCTCTATGGTGTCGTTGCTGGGAACCCTGTTGGGTAGGAGTGTACCGTGTACAAGAAGGAGGTGTTTGCTTGCCAAAGGTAAATGTGTGGGCTGGGAATGCAAATTCCACTCTGCTGAGGAGAGCTTGTGTAATAAGGAAATGTGCATAATGTTTACCCACTGAACGAAACAAGTTTATACAGTTCCTGCTGCTGTGAAAGCGAAGAACGGAGTAGAACAGCTCTTCCCACTCACTGGCTTCGGACAAAGTTACATGATAACAAAATTCACTCTCCAGCCCTGAAAATGAAGATTGGATCAGGCAAGTTATACTTAAGTGGTTCCACCCCCACCTCTCTCTGTCTCTCCATCTTATATTTAGCTGAAAAAAGTTTTTACCCTTATCTGATTACTTGCTAAGGCGAGTTGTGTTGTGAACTATATCTTTTACTGGCTTGACTTGTATTTACATTTATCTTTTCTGAAAGCATAAAAAAACTATTCAATTTCTCTCCTACATGTTAAACGCCCAACCTTCCTGTGCTGATAATTGGAAGAGTCATAATATTTGTCTTTCTTATCAGAACTTTGATCCATATCCTGTAGCTGGAATTGTTTGAAAAGGTCTCATTAGAGTTACTCGCTTGTTAGAATTGGGTACAAGTAGCACAGGAAAGAATGAAAAGAATTGCAGTTACTTTTACTGAATGTTCCCTTATCTTTCTTGGAAGCTTAAATAATAGTGATCACATCTGTGAACAGGAGATAGAACATGAAAGATGTAAATGTGGTATAGTTTTAAATGACTGACCAAGGAAGGTTCAGGTAGTCTTAATACTGAAAACCTCTCACAGATGGTAATGAAATTCAGCTTAATTTCCAACTCCTGTCAGAATTAAACTACTTAAAAAGGACCTTTGGAGGCTAGACTTCATGTCAGTACAAACTTTGCAGTTGGCAGAAACCCATTTTTCTTCCTTGCGGTTATTTAATCTGGAGAAGCCTGCTGAAATCTTTTCTATTCTGTGTCAAAACTGAAAACTCAAGGAGATATCTGTCACCATGAAAACCTCTTGACAGATACACAACCTACAAGTCCCCCTACGTTAGCCCATTCTACCCTGAGTCCCAAGTATTTGGCAATCAAGGAATTGGTTGTAGAATTCACCCCTTGCTATAGAATCGTCTCCAGAATCTCAGATTTAACTTTTTAAAGAATTACATTTCTAGCTTTTATAGTTGTGAAGGAAGCTTCAAAAGTGTGAATGTATGCCTGTCTAAGTCTGCAAAAAGCCAGCTACAAGGTTCTGAGAGGCGTGAATTGTCCTAGTTATTTCAGTTAGGAGCCTTTGGACTCGGAGATTGTGCAGGAATGGAATATAGCATTTGTCACACAATCTGGAATGGTTCACAACCCTGAGTGTCAACCTCAGGACAGATTGTCAAAAAGCAGGGCAGACACCCCAACTGGTGATATGTTTTATAATTAAATTTCACCAGCCCAGTAAGAAATGTGAACTACTGAAACACTATAACAGTCTTACCGTGGAGTCACAGAAAGTCCCCTTGGGCATTCCAGTCTATCTTGCCATACAAGCAAACTCAGCTCTGTGATAAATGGTTGCTTTACTTCAAAAATCACAAAATATTCAGCTTGCTTCCAGTCCCAAGAGCTGTCATTTACCCCAAATCAATTTGTACCTCAGATCTCACATCAAAGACTATGTTTGTAGACAATCCTATAACAAACTAACTAAAGGATTTATTAAATAGGAAAAAGAAATGAGACGGTTATTTATAGGATAAAGTCGGCAACATACACATACACACACATATATGAATTGTTCCAAAAGGTGACAGAATTGTCCTAATCTGTCAGCACTGAATGTCTTTTAGGGCAAATCCAAACTGACACTGGGGATCTCTGCTTCTGTTTCCTAGCTGCAGCCTGTGAGAGGCCAAAGAGATGAGCTATCTTTATTTCTCTTTTCCAGAATTCAAACTGACAGGATGAGACCGCCTCTGTGTAGGGACAATTAGCAAAGTCTTTTTTTATCATGATTAAAGCTAAGATTTTGTCACAGGTATTTTTACTAAAAGTCACAGCCAGGATGTGGGCAGTAAACAAGGAATCAGAAAGGCCAAACCCCACTGCCCGAGTGCCCGGGGCTGACAGCAGTGGTGTAGTGTCAGACAGTAGTAGGGATCCAAGTCCCTGGGCGTCAGATGGCAGGGGGCGCTGGACTGGGAGGGACAGCTGGGGGACCACAAATGTGGGCTTAGCCCCTGGGTGCTGGCGGGCGCTGGACACCCTTGCCGTGCCGCTGGCTGACAGCCAGAGAGCCCCACCTCCCAGAGCTGAACTCGCATCAGTCACAGAATCCATGACCAACTTGTAGTCTTAATCGTGATGTTTCCCAATGGCCTACATTAGGTCCCATAGTACTCACTCCTCATGGCTAGTGTAGAGCTGACCTTTTTACAGTTATAACGCAAAACTTACTGCCCTGTAGCACATTACAAGTAAGGGTAATGCATGCAGCAACTTACAAGCACGAACATTACATATATCCTTACAAGTGTAACATTTGTCTGGATCAATACAAACATACAGACACGCTGCTCTACTTTCTAGCTCTGAATTTGTCAGTGCTTAGCTGATGCCTTGGCAAGATGATGGCTGGTCTACCAGCACCAAATGCAACCTTTTTTCTGCATAATGAGAATGGTCGACTTTGAGTAACAGTCATGTATGTGTTTGAGTATGGGAAGGGTAGGAATGAAGGGTATGCCATGGAGAGAAAATACATGAATTTTGCAGCAGAATTGGGGGGAGGGGGGGGGTTGCTGCAGAATTTGGTCCAACTATGTCATGGCCCTGAAATTGTTTTATAATTCTTATAGTTGGTAAAGAGTAAAGACAACATAAAGACCACGGCTAGAAATTTTCTGTTTCTTCCAGACCAAGGTTATCTGAGAAAATACCATGTTGCTTGCAGACTGTGAAGGCCAGGGGATGAGTCATAGATCTAAATGACATGTCATGAGACCCTTTGCCTTTTCCTCTTCCCTTTGGTGAAAGCTCTTCATGGAATGCATAAACCTAATTATATCTTAAATAAACAACAATATAAAAAATGATCAGTTTAGGTTTTATTGAAGAGCAAGGGTCTGCCCTCTTTTGATTAAAAGTTTTTCCCCTATTTATTGAGAGAGCTGATGAGTTGTAATCCACTGGGGACACACTTCTTTTTATAAGTTCCAGAGCGGCAGCCGTGTTAGTCTAATTCAGCAAAACAAAAGAGGAGTCTTGTGTTGCACTTTAAAGACTAACAAATTTATTTTTCGCATGAGTTTTCATGGGCCAAGTCCCACTTCATCAGAAACGTAAGTTTTCTCCACTCTGGCATCTGACGAAGTGGGACTTGGTCATGAAAGCTCATGTAAAAAATACATTTGTTAGTCTTTAAAGTGCCCCAAGACTCTCTTTTGTTTTACCTCTATTTATGTAATCTTGAACTAGGACACTGGCAATTAGGGCATGTAAAATGGCCCATAGTATGAACAACCAAAATGGTGGCAGCTGGACAAGAAGAGTAATACTAAAGCTATCAGAAAAAATGGTTCATTTACAAACAGCATATAAAAATAATGTCTTGTTCCTTTAAAATCAACCAGTCTGAACTAAAAGGCCCTCCTTAGCCAGTGGTCAAACTTTAGATGAGGAGGGAATTATTAATTATTATAGTTGTGTGTATTAGAATAATAATTAATGTATTAATATATCACCACAATTATTGATGTGCACCATAGATATGAAACAAGACAAGGTCACTGCCCTGTGATCCTACAGGCTACGGATCCTTAATTCTGCAACTAATGTTGTGCAAGTGGACCTCTGTCCCCAGGCAGCCACAGCAAGTAGAGAGAGACGACGGAAACAGAAAAGGGATTAATGGGATGACCAAGCAAGGGGGAAAGAGTTTAAGAGAACATTTTATGTTTATTTTATCTATTGCAAGCATGAGAGCTTTGGATTGTGGTCATTTGAGTTGTCATGTACATTAATAATCCCGGAAATAACAAAACACAGAGAATTAATTCGTCTTCTTCCCTCTGAACAGTGCCCCCAGCACACAAATTCACCCCTTCATTCTCTCAGTGTCCCCAAACTCATCTTCCTCTCTCACCCTTAGACCTTCTACACTACTCCTGTTCTAGAAATGATGTCCCTGTCCCAGAGCCCAAAGCTTCCTCCCTCTCAATACTCAAACTCTTTCCAAAACCCACTGCTTTTAAGAGGCCTGCAGACGCTAGCCTATATCTGCATTGCACAATCACTGTCCCACATCAAGAAATAAGAAAACAAAAAAAGGGAGTTGTATTTCCTTTCTCGGTCTCCCGTTTTGCGTATAGCACATAGCAATGCAATAAAAGCTATTTTCTGACTTTTTTGTTTTCTGATTTGTATACAACATGAGCTGGTTCTTAACGTCTTTATTCATCCAGTCCATGAATGATATAATGAGGTTTTACTCTATCATTCTGTACTGTTAAACTGATTTTAGGCTCTGACTACAAGAGACACATCAGGTTTAAGGGTGATACAGATTGTTCTTTAAAATTACAAGGGCTGATTTTTAAACAAGTACCCATTTACATGCACAATTACCACAAATGTAAATTGGTCAGTCTTGGGTGGAAATGACTATAATTAGTCATACGTATGTGCAGTTACCCAGTATGTGTAATAGTCATGCTAAGTGCACATGTAAATTGATGCATTTATGCATGTAATTTATTTAAAAATCAGGGCTGGACATTATTGATGATTTACCTTATATTAAATTAACCATATGCCATCACATTTTTTTTCAGGAGAGCAGAATAGTCTAGAGGCATGAGCACAAAACCCTAGCCTAGGAAATATTGAATTCTACTCCTAGCTCTAACACTGATTTCCTCTGTGGTGTTTGGCAAGTCCCCTAACCTCTTTGTGTCTTATTTCCATCATCTATAAAACAGGCATGATAATACTTGTGTTCATCAGGGTGCTGTGAAGTTAGGGCATGTAAAAATATAAATTATAACAAGTAAGTTCATTTTATTATTTGTTATTATGAAAACTTGGGAGCATACATGTAGGATAACTTCTGAGATTTTAACAATCTTTCTAATTCTTGGGCTCCATTTAATAATCAACTGCTTTTATTAAAAGAGAAAGGAAATATTATTTTCTGTTTTGAGCAATACATTGCCTCCATTTTCACCAAAGCATACAAATCTTTTTTGTGGGGCTATCTTTTTCCTTTGGGCTCTGCTGGTTTGTACGTGCTAATACAATGCAGAATTTTTTGCCAAATCTTATGTGTTTCTTGGAACACTGGTCATGAGGCACTATTACTCAGCAACTGACTGGAAATCAACCATTTCCTCTCTTGAGAAATCCAAACAGAGAAGGAATAATTGATGTTTTGGAGCAGTTTGTTCTTATTTTTCACGTGCAGATGATTCTGTTCAAATCCAAAGGCAGTTGTGTCCTTTTGGAACTAGTTGTCACTCTATCATTCATGATTTTTTGTCTGTTCCCAAATGCTGATAACCCAGCTCCAGCAGTTCTCAGGTAGTGTGTGTGAGAGAAATAGAAATATATTGTACTTGATAGTGGTATCAGCAGTGATGGCTTAGTTAAGGTTACTTCCTAACATCTTATCCTCAGTCACTTATAACTTTCTGAAGCTTTAATCTTTAAAGTTGAAATTTTCTATGTTTACAGACATGATTTTTTTTTACAGTCAGAGCAAAGACTTCCAGGTGTTTTTTGTTTTTTTTAATATGAGGCAAATGGAAAAATGTACCATTTAAAACATTGTGACCATTTTGAATAGCTCAAAAACTAAAATAGCTTGGGGTAAGGAGAGGAAGAGCTCAGCAGCACCTGCCTGGTAGTGGAGGGAGGCTTCATTATAAGAAGTGATAGTCCTTTGAGATGCATTTAAGCAAGTAAGACCCTTTCATTCTTTTTCACTGTAACTGGGTGTTTGTATTTGTAGCTATATCTATCTCTTGCACATATATGCACACTTCCAAAACTAAAAGGCAAAATTATTTCCAGGCCAACAGTCTAAAAGTTTCTGCTACAGCAGAATTGTGGCTCTTGTAGCCAGTTCCTCTTGTCTTGGGCTGTTGGTGGAACTCACACGCAGTGAAGGTTCAGAAAGATTTATTTTGCTGTGATAGTGAGGGGAGCGAGAAAGGTTACTGATCCATCCGCTGCAAATATGGGTCTCTGGTTTCCTCTACTTTAATGTCAAAGAAATCCTCCACAGGAAAACTGCTCCCGTACAGGAAATATTCAAAGAAGGCCTCTTCTCATCATCACATCACAGAGAGCGAAGCATATGAACAGAAATAAACTGCCAACTGCAGGCTTTGTGATTGCTAACAGAGAGGCTGCCTCACAAGACCTAAGAAGTGCAATGCCCAATCAGCCTTCGAGTTCAGCACTCTGTCTGGGACAGGAGACACTACCATATGTGGCAGAGAAAAGTTCCTCCGTCTGCGCAGAGGGAGGCCACGATGCCTTGCTATGCTAGCTAATGGCTGAGAGCCGATCAACAGGGGTTCGTGCCAGTAACTGGACTAGGCGGGCAGCAACGTAGCAGTCAGGCTCAGCCCTCTGGGCAGGGCCAAGAAACATCAAGAAGCCTACGGCCGAGCTCCCTGGCTGGGACAGACAGCAAACAGCCCGACTCAAGCCCTCCAGGTGGGGCGAAGAGAAGGCAATGTGGAGCCCAGCCCGGTCCCTACCCCGAGCTGAGCAGTCAACAATTAACACAGGCCATGCAGGCCACTGGGTAGGCTGCCTCCCCAGGGTGGGGTTTGCAAAGGAGTCGGGGGAACCCTGGCCCACACTGGGTCCCAGCCCAGGGCCGTAACAGTGGTGGGAGATGCTGCCCCCAGGTCAGCAGGGATCCTGCTGAGACATGCCGATCGTGGCTTCAGCAAACACAACCAGACTAATGTCTAGTTGCCCCGAGCTGCTTCCTTCCACCGTCCGTTCACGGGGCTTCATCGCTTACGGGCCCTCAGGCTCCTCGGGGTATTTGACAGGCAGCAGCTCCTCCGGATATTCCTCCAGAGAGGCAGGGGTTGGCACAGCTCAGTCCCTGGTTCAGGGCCCAGCGGGCAAGGTGGCAGCAACTGACTCCTTCCCTTGGTTTCCCTCCTGTGAGCTGGAGGCCTTAACTCTTTTCCTAACATTTCCTGTTCGGCCCCTCCAGTACTGGTGCAAAGAGTGAGCAGGCCTGGCTCCACCGGCAGGGCAGGGCAGGGCAGGGCGGGGAGTGGTTCCTCTCTCTGCATCAGACGGAGGCTACTCCACCTCACCACGGAAGGGGTAAGGTTTGCTTGTGACCAGCTGACATAATGCTGAATAAGACTACGTTGTCCCTGCTTGCACGGTCATGGTGAACGCTCTGCAAGTTCACACAATCCCTCAAAAGCTGTGTTCTAACATGGTGTAATTTTCTAGTGATGGCAAGGCCTTCGCTATTTCTCATCCAAGACGCTATCTTTCGCTACATGGGCACTTTTCCTAATATCCTTTCTAATTAATTTTCTCCAAGGATTTTTTAAAGTGCAAATAAATTATGTCACTGGTTCCATTTTATCCACTATGTACCTGATATGTTGAGAATTTGCTTGTGTTTAAGAGGCACGGTTTTCCTTTTCAGAAGCTGTGCTGGTTTGTCCCTATCATAGCTCGGTCATACAGTGCTTTAGAACTCTGTATTATTGTTTTAACAAATTTGCTTAGTACTGAAGTGAGTCTCGGTGGTCTGTAATTCCCAGGATCTTTCCAGCTCCTTTTTTAAAAGATTGGTATGATATTTGCTAGCTTCTGGTTAGCTGAGACAGTAGCTGATTTTAATGAGAAATTGCAGGATTTTGTTAGCAGATCAGCTGCTTCAGTCTTAAAATTTCTTCAGGAATCTGAGTTGAACCATCTGAGTCTTGGTGACTTGTTACTCTCAAAATGTTTGTTTGTTCCAGTCCATCCTCCTTTGGCAACTCAGTTTCATGCAGTTCCTCATCTTTAGTACCTGGAAAAGTAGGTTTGGTGTAGGGATCTTGCCAACTTTCTCCAAAGTGTAAACTTCTGCAAAGAAATCATTTAACTCTTTTGTAATAGCCTAATCTGCCTTAATTGTTCCCTTTACTCCATGGCAAAGCTTCAGGGGATTCGGAGCACAGTGGATGTGCTAACATCTGATACTGGGGTCAATACAGAGAGTGAAGGGGAGAAAGAAGAGTGACCTTTGACCAGTTTGTACACTAATCTAAGCTTTTAATATTTTCTATTGGCAGGATCTCAACACAGCTTCTTGGAGAGAAACTGACCAGTGTTAATGATGACTGACAGCTTGAAGGCCGTAGTGTTTTCCTTATGGACTCTTTTCTTTTCATGTACAACACATCACAGTATGTTTGCTAGTGTTATGATTAATTCATTTAAAAGTAATTTATAAAAAAAACCAACCTTTAAAATGAATAGAAACAATTGGCAAGCAACATTTTTACCACAGTTTAGTATCTATCATGAAGCCTCTGATGGGAAATACCAACAATACTTATATCTTAGAATGTAGTCTCACGTCTTGTATATTTTTCCACTATCATTTTCAACATGCAGAGAAAAAAACCCAGGCTTTATAAAGAACAGGAACATGTTTGGGGAGACTGTCTTTCTGCTCCCGTTATTGCTACTGGCTTTCTAATCTAATCTATCTGCTTTTTTTGCACTGCTCAGCTCACGTTGCTGTAGTCTGCATTCTTTGCAGCCCTGTTCCCTGTTGGTCCCAGGAGGGACAGAGTATTCAACTCCTGACTGCCACTGCCCAGCATACAGAGACTCAGCCAATAGCAAGTGGCTGTTGAGAAAGCCCACCTGACAGGGAGGAAGGGTCTGAGGGGATCCAGCAGATCACTACCAAAGGGAAGCCTTCAGTAGATGCTTCCCAGTATCTAGGTGTTCCCTCCTCCTCCTCCACAGACTTTGGAGACTTTTTTCTTAGTATCTTTTCCAATATTTCCATGGAAATAGAAGTTGGATTTATAGTGTGAGAGTTGCCATGGTCCCTCCTTTCCTCTCCTGAGACTCAGTCCTACAGTTTGTTTTGCTGCAGCCTTTTATTAGCTCCTCCGCTGTCTGTGGTAAAAAAATTGCATTTGCTAATTCCCTTACTTCCCACAGGCCCAGTTCTACTTTTAGTGATATCAGTGGGAATTTTGTAATAGAATTAAATGAGAGAAGATTCAAGCCCCAAAGGTGTACATTAGCTAAGGCCTAGTCTACAGTGGAGGGGGTAAGTCAACGGGAGATACGCAATCTGTGTGCCGCAGATTCCGTATCTCCCACCAACTTAATTACTCCTCACCGTGGCGTCTCCACTGGGCTCCGTTGACTTGACGCTCCCTCCGGTCAACGCAGCCTTACTACACTTGAGGGGTGGAGTCATTGCGTCGACCGGAGAGCGCTTTCAGAATCAACTGAGCAGGTCTAAACTGCTCGCTCAATTGATTCTGCTGCGTCGATTCATGAGGATCGACCCAGTTTTTTCAGTCTAGACAAGGCCTAAGTCATCTGATAAGAATATGCTTAGATTTTCAAAAATTTTCTTACCTGTTTTTTATCAATATTTCATTTTATAGGTTTATTCATTCCTTATGGATTGCATGTTTCAAGCTTCTTTGTTATATTTTTCTTGTTGAAGATAAAGTTCAGTATCTCAGTTAATCTTTCCAAATATACAAATTGAAAATAAACTTTGTACTGAATATAGTTTCAAAAGGAAATTCTGAAATATCTGAGGTTTAAAAAAACTGTGCTCATGATGGAACAGAGAGACAGTAAACAAAATACAGAGTATGTTAAGAGTTGTGGGGGAAATATAAGGGAAGTAAAAGGTCAAATAAATTAATGCTGCTATCAATGGCTAGGTCTACACTTGTAAATATAGGTCGACTTTAGCTAAGTCGACTTACTAAGTCGACTTTAAGTTGACTTAGTTAAGTCAACTTAGTGCGTCTACACCTAAATTTAAAGTTGACTTTGGGGGAAACTTACAAAGTCGACCTAGAGCGTCCACACTGGACACCTAGGTCGACTTCTAGGAGCTAGGGGGACCTGGGGCAGGGGGGGCAACCCTTGCCCAGTGCCAGGGGGCTCAGCCTTTGCCCCATTGTACATGAGTACAATGGGGCAAAGGGGGACAGGGACCCTGGCAGGGCATAGGGGCAGGGTGGGCAGGGCTCTGCCCTGCCCTGTGGGGGGGCATGCAAGGCTCCCCCTGTGCCCTCACCCCGGCAGGGAGGGCAGTGGTGGAGTCCTGGAGTAGCCCTTAGTCGACTTAGGGCTACTCCAGGTCTGCACTGGCTTAAGTCGACTTTTTCAAGTCGACTTAAGCCTTAGGTCGAATTAAAATGAGGTTTTATAAAGTCGACTTAATTTTCATTAAGTCGATTTTATTTTCCTTAAATCGACTTAAGTATCTTGGTTAAGTCAACTTAAGGAAACTGTAGTGTAGACGCAGGGTAAATTAAGTCACCTTAAGCAAGCTTAAGGCGACTTAATTTACAAGTGTAGACGCAGCCAATGTGACTTAGGAGAATAAGAAGAGTTTTTTACATCTCAAGGGAGAAAGTAAGTCCATTAAAAATTAGGAGGGAGTGAAATTATTGCTGATGCAAAAATGACTGATAAACTGAGCTCTTCTTTTAAAATCTGATGGTAAGAGGAGAAAATAAATAAAAGTTCGAACAAAAATAATAAGGAAGACCTTGTAAAGATAACTGTGGATAAAGAGTAGTTAAAGAGTACTTTGAACTTGTAAATCTATAGAAGTTAGCAATATGCATTGTAGGATATTGAAGGAAATATATCCTTAACTTATAGAACCATTAATAAATGTTTTTGAAAAAACATAGGAGGTGTTGAGATTAGGGCCATCCCTAGAGGGGAGCGGGGCCTGGGGCCAATTGGCCTGGGGGGGCCCCACCCCACCCCACGGTGGAGGGGGGAAAGGCGGACTGGGTCGGCTCGCTCTGCCGCCAAGGCCCCGCCACCCAGTGGGAGCCGGCCCTGGCCGCAGCTCTGAGACTGCCACCGGGAGCTGGCTGTGGCTGGGGACCCCAGCAGCCCCCCGCCCCCAGGGCAGAGCAGCAGGCCCAGTGGCAGGCTCGCGGCAGCGGCGCAGCCTCGGGTCCCCGGACCCAGCCCCAGCCGGGACCCCAGGCTGCCGGTGCAGGATTGGGTAGCGGGCCCGGTGGCTGCCGCTGGGATCTTGCCAGCCGAGCCCCAGCACCAGGCCAGCCGACCATGTGAGGCAGGCTGACCGGCGAGAGGCTGGGTCCCACTCAACTGCCCCGCCCCTGACCTGGCCTGCTCTGCCCTGGGGGCAGAGTGGGCCGGCCCAGGGCCAGAGGCTAGGGGAAGCCTCCTGCGTTACCCTCTCCCTCCGCCTTTGGCTCGCTGCCGAAGGCAGGAAGGGCAGGGCAAAGTGTGGCCGTGGGGGGAGCAGGGAGCTGCGGCACAGGCCCTGCATTGCCCCGCTGGGAGCGGGACAGTGCGGGGCCCACATAATCGCAGGGCCTGGGGCGATTGCCCAATTCGCCCCCCCCCAAAGGACGGCCCTGATAAAGATACCAGAAGATAGGAGGGAAGCAAATGTGGTACTGATGTTCTGAAAAGGAGAGAAGAAAGAACCTGGCAATTATTTACCTACAAGATTAACTTCTATTCTCAATAAAATTAAACACAAACAAAACAGATTTTAGTCATTTAGATGATAATAGAACCATGAGCAGCAGGAAGTGTTGGGTTTTATAAAGAGTAAAACTTACAAAACATATACTAGATTTATTTTATACAGTTAAAAAAAATTATTCCTGAAGATTCAAATCTTACACAAGCTAATAGTATTAGTCCAATAAGCGAGTCCCTACTAAAATACGTGGGATTACTCAAGTGAATAAGGACTGCTTGGTGATTAAGGTTTGAAGGACTGGGCATTTAGAAGAGGAAGTGAAAGTAACAGATGTAATATATGTGGATTTTTTGTGCGGATGGAAGACCATAAACAGACAATAAGTAGCAAAATACTTAGTTGGCTAAAGGTTCTAGTGACATACCACAGGGATCACTGTTAGATCCAGTTTTATTTCACATTTGTATTAACACTCTTGAAGAGGGAGCGAACAGCATGTTTATGAAATTTGAAGATGTTACAAAAAAGGGAGTAGTGGAAATACCCGTCACACCAGAGAAATAATACAGATGAACTGAGGAAGATTGAAAATATGGGAAGAAAGTTACCAAGTGAATCTCATCTTGGAGAAAAATACAAGTTGACATTTTGGAGAAATAATCCAAGCCCAGACACTGAATGAGAGAGAGGAACCTGGGAAGCAGGAGTGGCTGGAAGAACTCTAAGGGGTAGGACTTTCCAATAGATTAATCTTCAGCTTGCAATGTCATATGACAGCAAGAAAAGAAACACTATAGTTTGGGGCTGCATTTACAGAATCATCATGTTCTGAAGCAGAAGAGGAATCGTCTGTTTGTCTAACTCTTGTGGGACTTCATCTGGAGTACTGCCAGCAGGCTTTACCCTGAGAAACTCATTACCAGAAAGGAAAATGTAGACAAACTTGGCAAAGTTCTGATAGCAACAACAAAAAATAACCAGTGGTGTGTAGGAGACTGACACGCAAAGGAGGACTGGAAGGGATAGAGCTTCTATAAGCGGTGGTTGTGGGGCTGTGATAAATGTCTACAGAAAGTGTCAAGGCAGGGGGAATTAACTAGGACAGAAAAACTGGGTAGTACTTACTGGCTTTTTAAAAAAAAAAGTCCATGTTTCAGAACTTCAGGGCACGTGGTTCGTCTTTATAGCTATGTGAGCTTATTATCACACATGCCCTCCCCCTTACTTCCCTTCTGTTCTTCATTGCACTCTCACATATGGCATCTTATTGCAAAGCAGAGTGTGAATTCTTTGGAGCAGGGACCAGGTCTTACTTGGTGTGTCTACAATGCAGTTGAAAACCTGCAGCTGGCCCATGGCAGCTCATTCAGGTTCGCAGGGCTCAGGCGGCTAATGGGCTGTTTCATTGCAATGTAGACATCTGGGCTCAGATTGCAGCCCGGGCTCTGGGACCCTGTGAGTGGGGAAGATTCCTGATTCCAGCACAAGCCTGAATGTCTGCACGACAATTAAACAGCCTCTTAACCTAAGCCCAAATCAGCTGACTGTACACATGCCTGCTGTCACAGCCTGCCTAACAAAGCCCTAATCCTGGGGCCTGTGGGGCCTACTACAATACAAATGACTATTATTAATAATAAGGGGAATAATTATGAATAAGGGATGAAAGCTGACAGGGAAGTCAATTAGAAGCCTGTCCACGGGAAGGAGGGAAGCCTGGTTATTTTGGATGTTTGAAACTAGACTGGACAAAACACTAGAAAATGCCCTGTAGACAATAACCTTATTCTAAGAGACTGGACTGTGGCCTAACCAATCTTTTCTCTCACTAATATCTATGATTTTGTTATTCTCTGATTAAATTTGAATAACCTTTACACAGGACTGGTGATAAACTAATTTCCCAATAAAAATGTTTAGAAGCTTGAGAGTAGGTGAGCTGAGAACTGTTTTGGGGTCTGATCCAAATTTTTATTGTATATTCTTTTCTTTCTGTCCCATAAAATTTATAGGTGGGCTTCAAAGTGGTCCAAGGTTAATGGACTCTTTTCCCATTTAATCTGAACAAGTCAAACAACTGAGTTTACACACTCCCTTTAAAAGATTTTAATAGTTCTTTTTCAAAAGAAAAGTTTTATACTTCTGAGAACCAAACCCTGTTTTGGCTGATACTACCATTGCTCTGTGTTATGTTGGTTTTTCCCTAGTCATGGTGTCAGGGCAGATCCAGACGCTTGAGTGTTTCACCGACTATATCAGGGACTTGGTTTGTCACTGGAGGGTAGATGCACAAATAAACTGCTCCAAGGAATACCAGCTCTATTACTGGACGGAATTTTCTTTGATATCGTAAGTGTTTAAATGCCAGTGTGTGTGCTCGTTGTTGAAATATTAAATACACTGCAATTATCATTAGACATAGAATCATAGAACATTAGGGCTGGAAGGGACCTCATGAGGTCATCTAGTCCAACCCCCTGCTAAAAACGGGACTATTCCCACTAAATCACCCCAGCCAGGGTTTTGTCTAATCAGGTCTTAAAAGTCTCCAAAGATGGAGATTCTACCACCTCCCTAGGTAGCCCATTCCAATGCTTCACCGCCCTCCTAGTGAGAGAGTTTTTCCTAATATCCAACCTCGACCTCCCCAGCTGTAATTTGAAACCATTGCTCCTTGTTCTGTCACCACTGAGAACAGCCTAGCTCCCTCCTCCTTGGAGCACTCCTTCAAGTAGTTGAAGGTTGCTATCAAATCCCTGCTCCTCCCCTCCAGGGGTAGGGTCTGGAGCACAGCATGGAGAAGGCCATAATGTTGGGGGGTCCTCACCTCCTTTGTTTTGGTGGAGCACATCTCTACAGGCCTTCCTGGACCCCCATGCAAAGGGGATAGTTTGATGTGAACTGGGGAAATGGCAGGACCAGTGGATATGCAGATATCCCCCAGTGGGCATGTAGCTCCACCTGGGGACAATAGCTGAGTGACCTAGAAGGGGCTATATTCCGCCTTCAGCCTGGGGGAAAGGATTGCTTTCTCGTCCTGCACATAGCACAAGGACACTTGGCCCAATCCTTATTCCTCTGTGGCCCTATTGTGGTAGAGACCTGTGGGCACTGTCCCAATACCGAAGCCATTTCCAGCCTGCTCTCCCCAGCTCATGACATAACCACCTGCTTATAATTTGTCCCAGAGACGTGCAAGTGGCATCGCTTTGAACAGGTTAGATGCCTCCTGCTTCTGTTCTGGGCGCAAAGACCTTACGTCACCAGGATGTGCTCTCTGTGTTAATTTCCCCTTTATGGAGCAGGCCATTCAGTTTTCCACACAGATTAGCTGAGTTTGTGTATCTCAGATTCAGTTTACGCATTGGGAGCTTTCATTCATGGCATTGAATGGGGCTTACTTTGAATCAGTTGAGTGCTTAGTACTATGTAAACATCATCTCAATTTTGATATTTTTCAGAAGTAACATATGTGTCCCTGAGAATGGAAGAGACAGCAACATGCATTCCAGTTCCAGCTGCACTTGTTTAATTCTGCCTGACTTTTTCGCGGCAGGCTTGGAATATCATTTAGTACTACAGGCCAATGGGACAGTGCTATGGAATGACACTGTAAACCTTGGAAATATTGGTGAGATACACATTTACACATTTGTTATCGATATATCCAGTCCACATCTCTAGCTAACTACCGCACCACCATCACAGTCAGCACCTTCTTATCCACTGACACACCTGCGGTCAGTATATTCTTCACGTGGCAACAGAATTCAGGGCTGAGGAGTGAGATGTCACTGCCCATTCCTGAGAAGAGGCCCAAGGACCCCAGCTGTGATTCTTGGGCCCCAATGCATCTCTTGACAGTTTTATCACTGCATTGAATGTCTGAATGGGCTGAACAGTTTTCTAGCAATAATTCTTGTTAGATTGCAACTCTGGTGAAATAGCTAACGTCGCTCCTATTTCAAGTATACAGTCAGAATAGATATATCTGTTACACACATCTGTGTACACACCCTTTCGTAGTGTTAAAATAGTTTGTATGAAGCACTCTCTCTCACCTCAGTTATTAAGAGGAAATATTTTAAGAAACCTTTGTAGTGATTAACATGCAGAAGTGATCTGGGCCCGTCTCTGTTGGTATAGTTGCTCAGTAAGGGGATAAATATGAATTTGTACCATAAGTCTCCATCTCCAGAGCACAGGCAGCAGAAAGATGTTTGTTAAGATGCCACAAGTAATACATCTATCCCCATCCTCAGAGCACAAGCTAGGCAGTACCCCTATGCATTCTCTCCATGTTGGGAGCAGGCCATCAATTACATGTATCTGAGACCTACAACTAATTCTCCAGACTCAAAAATCCCATTTCAGTAAGGGCTATTTTGGAGCTACTTTGGAGCCAGAGCACAGGGAAACAGGGCTGAATGTGCTGCCCACATCTGTAAGCATAGCCTGGCCTGTAATTGAATTGACCTTTTCTGCCTGTTCCTCTGAGTCGGTTTCCCCTTTACCCCAAATGGTTTCTTTTAAAATACAGTTAAACCAAGGCCCCTGACAAATCTTACCATTCAGAAGAATAAAAATGATAATTTCAACGTCAGTTGGAATGAGGTACATGGCGCAGGGTCGGTGTTGAATAATATGCAAGTGAACTACCAAGTCAAATATTGGAACAAGCAGAATCCAAAAGAGGTAGGAAACTGCTTTTTTCTTCACTCTTTTGAACTGGTATTCGGGTATAAAAGTCTTTCAAAAAATCTTAAGGCACTTTCACCCAGTTGGTTAGTAATGGTGATAGATGAACATCATTCATGTATACGGGGCAGCTAGCACGATGGCCACAGATTACATTGCTTCAGTGGCAGCCCAGGAGTGGAACTGGGCCATGAAAGGGCGGTACTCTTTCCACCGTCACCCACAAAATAAGCTCTCCTCCTGTGAGTCGTCATTGTGCTGAGATTCAGAATCTGATTCTTTTTGATCTCAGAGCTTCATGGGGTTGGGACTATTGGTGGGCTTGAACCGATCCATAGGCTCTGCTGGGCTCTTCAGGTTCAGCTCCTCTGTGCATCAGAGCACACTACGGAACCTTCTGTGTGCTGGAGACATTACAGCACGGCAAGCTAAAGAGATGGAGGTTCACACCCTGGCTTGCCGTCTGTCAACGTCACATGCAGACAAGCCCATACACTCTGTTTTAATTTAAAAGGTGAGACTCTGGAGGACAGGATGCCAGCTTTGGAGAGGTGTCAGGACAGAGTTCTGCTGCATACTACCCCAGTTTGAGCCCTGGATACCGCTGAATTGATATTTCATTAAACTCAAATCTTTACCAGCAATCTTAGCACCTTAAAGTTTAACAGTAATAGGCTGATTCTCAGAATACATCAGCCAGGTTCTGTGTTCTATGTAGATTATTCCTGATTTTTAAAAAGTTGTGTGCCAAAAAAGGATTGAATCCACATGCAATTGTGCAGCAGAGGAGTTTATTTCTCTTCAAATATTTCCTGAGCCTTTGGTTTATCAGCAGGTATTAATGAGATGGTTACAGCAGTGAAATCAGTAAATTACATTCATAGGAACTGAATGTCACACCTAAAACTGTCTAGGAAACTAAACGTATATTCCATATAGAATCTAAGTGCATTACTTCACTTTTTATTCAGAGTCGCCTAGAAGAGCTTATCTACCAGATGACAAGCTTTGAAATTCTTGCAAGGCAGTTGAAACGAGGGTCTAACTATCTTGTAAGCGTACGACATCAATATTCAGAGTACTCCAGCACGTGGAGTGAATGGAGCCAGGCAGTTGAATTTTACAATGGTATGTAGCAGTAACAGTGGCAACTCAGACTGACAGGATTCTAACGCACATGGTGTAGATCACACTATTTCTTCTGCCTTTCTGTACAAATTAGAGAGATATAGCCAGTGACTCCAGGGGCTGGAATTCAATCGTTATTCTCAGACTTGTGCTCATTGTAATGTAGACCGATGCCCAAATGCTCCAAAGAGAACAAAAAGCATATTACCCAAAGGGCCACAAGCACCCAGTAATCAACTCTATTGCTCCCACCATTCTTTAGAACAGTGTTTCTCAACCTTTAGTGGACCAGGGAACACCTAATGGCATTAATTACATTACGTGGAAACCTAATGAAAACATTCTCAAAAAAGCTGGTAACAGTGGTGGGGGATTCAAAATGCCTCGGTCGCAGCAAAGCTTCCAGGTGTGCGTCAACATCCACTGCTCTGCGCCTGGAAGCTTTGCTGCCGTTGGGGCATTAAATTGCTCCTTCCCTCTCCCTCCTGAGTCCCCCCAACAGGGAGCGGTCAGGGTGGATCACGGAACACCTGCACTATGTCTGAGGAGCACCAGTGTACCACGGAATACCCGTTGAGAAACACTGTTTTGAATCTCCCACGTACCATAGCTGTAGGTACCAATGCACATTCTGATACATATATGGGCTTTACTTTAAACCCTTACATGGCATTATTTAAAGGTGAAGATGACGACTAACGTGGATTCTTATTGACTATGCTTTTCTTTCTGAATATATGTTTGTTCAATAGATTATGGAGTAACTTTAGAAGACAGTTTGCAGACGGTTGTCCTCATATCCTGCATGTTGATAACAGTTCTGATTTTAATCTGTTACTTCTGCTTTGCCAAGTACGTATCATGCTGCACAAGGGTTTATAGAGTAGCAGTTTGCACAGATACTAGGCTTCATATGATGTAATGGACTGTACACTACTATATTAACCTAATACTCTGTAGATCTACAAGCACATGCTTTACAAATGATTCAGTTCATCTTCACATCATGTCTCTGACCCAGTCACATAATCTAATCTCTTTACAGAACTTTTCTGTACTAAACCATCTGTATAACAGTGCCTGAAGCCTTTTGAGTCTTAATTAATGAATGTTTGTAAAGAACCTCGAGATGCATTGTTGAAAGGCTAATATACATTTATAGAGACTGTATCTGAGAGCCTTACTCAGATTTTACTCAGGGCAAGGCTACACGATCGGTGACAGTGCTAACAGCGTAGAATCAAATATTCAAGTTTGATTGAGCGCCCATAAAGACACGCGCAGTTGAACTCAGAATAAGCCAGTGGTCAATTGGGTAAAACCTACCCGGCAAGAAATGAAGCGCTGATTCTACGGGAATGCATTTCCTGTCAAATCAGCGTTGTGGGAACCCTGCAGTAAGTAGATGGTAAGCAATTGGAGGGAGATAGACAAGGTATTTTAAGTACTTTGCATATCTCCTTTTGATTGCTGCCGAAATCACATGGCAGCGTAGACTAGAGCAGAGTCCATGCTCAGGCTAAGTTTCCATTGACTTCAATGTAAAATCCTCAAGATTTGGCCCAGAGATTTTGAAGAGAGCAAATGTAGCCAATGTAATATTAAAACGTTAATAGAGACAGCCTTCTCATCTTTATAAAACATTCACCTCGTCAGAGGAGCATTGGCCATCTTTGGGCCCCCAGCTATGCGAGTATCTCAATAGTGTTGAGAAGTTCCAGAGGGGGAGCCATGTCAGTCCAGTTCAGCAAAACAAACAAGGAGTCCTGCGGCACTTTTAAAGACTAGCAAATGTATTTAACACATGAGCTTTCATGGGAGAAATCCTACTTCATCAGGTGCTTGAGTCAAGTGTCTTATGAAGTGGGATTTCTCCCACGAAAACTCATGCATTAAATAAATGTGCTAGTCTTTAAAAGTGCCACAGGACTCCTTGTTTCTATAGTGTTGGTTATATCTTATTGCAGTATTTTATTTTTGAGGAGTAATTTGCTGGAGTTAGGTCACATTAATAGATTTTCCCATTTTCTAATAATAATCTGACCACATGACAGTGCTCAGTTAATAATTAATATATGCATGAATGTTTACACTAACTTTGCTGAAAAGCATTGTCTCTCATAGAATATTAGACTTGGAAGAGACCTCAGGAGATATCTAGTCCAACCCGCTGCTCAAAGTAGGACCAATCTCAGCTAAATCATCCCACCCAGGGCTTTGTCAAGCCACAACTTAAAAACCTCCAAGGATAGAAACTCCACCACCTCTCTGGGTAACCCCTTGCAGTGCTTCATCACCTTCCTGCTAATTTTTTTTCCTGATATCCAGCCGAGACCTCTCCCTTTGCAACTTGAGACCACTGCTCCTATTTCTGTCCTCTGCCACCGCTGAGAACAGCCTCGCTCCATCCTCCCTGGAACCCCCTTCAGTTAGTTAAAGGCTGCTGTTAAATCCCCCTCACTCTTCTCTTTTTCAGACTGAACAAGGCACTTTCCCTCAGCCTCTCCTCATAAGTCTTGTCCTCTAGCCCCCTAATCATTTTTGTTGCCTTTTGCTGTATTCTCTCCAATTTGTCCACATCTTTTTTAGAGTGGGGGGCCCAAAGCTGACACAGCACAGTCCAAACGAGGCCTCACCGCTGCCAAAATAGAGAGGAACAATCCCTTCTTTTTGTCGGCTGACAGTGCTCCTATTAATGCAGCCCAATATGCCAGTGGTTTTCAAACTTTCTTCCTCAGGACCCAGTTGAAAAAAATCATTTATTCCCACCAGTCAACAATTATATCTCTGAGCTTCTGGCGGCGCCAGCAGGGGGTGCCAGGACCCCGTGCCTACGGGTCTGCAACCCGGTACTGGGTGCTGACCGTAAGTTTGAAAACCCCTGCAATATGCCATTAGCCGCCTTGGCAAAAAGGGCACCCTGCTGATTCAGATCCAGCCTCTTATCCACTGTTTCCCCCAGGTGCCTTTCTGTAGAACTGCTGCCCAGCCAGGGAGCCCCAGTGTGTAGCAGTGCATGCGATTCTTCTGTCCTAAGTGCAGGACTCTGAACTTGCCCTTGGTGAACCTCCTCACATTTATTTTGGCCCAATCCCCAGTTTGTCTAGGTCACTCTGTACTTTGCCCTTGCCCTCCAGTGTATCTACCACTCCCCCCTCCTTAATGTCATCTGCAGACTTGCTGAAGGTGCCTTCACCTCATCATTAATGAATATGTTGAACAAAACTGGCCCCAATACTCCATTTGTTACAGACTACGAACTAGACATCAAGCCATTGATCACTACCCATTAAGCCCCATGATCTAGCCAGCTCTCTACCCATTTTATAGTCCATACATCCAACCTATATTGAACATACACGGAAGAAATTCTTCCTGAGGCTGGAGCACACAGACTGGCTTACGGAGAGAGAGCAGGGGTGGTGAGACTGAGGAACTGAGGCCAAATGCAGCTAAGAGTAAGACACGATTCTTGTTTTTCAGAGTTAAGAGAGAATGGTGGGATCAAATCCCAAATCCAGCCAAGAGCCATCTGGTTGTAAAGAACGTCAAGGCAGCTCAGGTATGTGATTAAAGATTTTTAAAAAGAAAAACATATTTCCCATTTGTTTAAAAAATGGAAGATATAAGAAGTTCTGCTGTTGACTGTGATGCGAGGAATATCTAATTTAATTCAAGCACACCCTAAATCTGTTTTATGCCTGTGTTAGCTTTCAGTGTGGAGGAAAATGCTCTCCATTGATGAAATTAAGGCACCTTTCCATGATGTGAAACTGAGTCACATGGAAAACCAACTGTAAGTAAAATAAAGTTTCTCTTGTTTACAGCAAAAAATATTTTGCTAACAAATAAACATTAATTGTGCCTTCCTCTTTATTCTCAAAAGCAGAAGCTGTAAGAACTGTCTTGCGAAATATGCTCAAGGCCAAACCTTGAAAGGAAAAGATAACATCACAAGCAGAGAGAAACAGTGCAGTTGCCTGAATAAATGTGGAAAGTGGTCCCCAGAAGAGTATGAGACTGTTCTAATCCCTGAGATCATTCCGGTTGAACCTTCTCTTGAAGTATGCGAGTATCCAACCACCACTGAAACAGAAAGCCATGAGGACAACCTGGATGAGATCCCCATGTTCCAGCCTCCTGAAAGCAGTGCTAATAGTTTTATAGAAAACACCCAACACAATGACGTACTAGCAAACATGTTTATTGAGCTACTAGACTGTGGAGCAAATAGCCATGATAGTGAAGTCCCAGACTTCATCACAGAGGAGCAAAAAACCTTTGAGAACTGTGAATCAGAGAATTCATCACAGCAAACACCAGAAAAAAATGATCAGCAGTCATGTGATACTTCACATGCTTGCTCCTTTTCCACTAACGCCTCTCAAGAGGACTACAATTGTAGTGTAACTAGCACAAAGTCAGTGCAATCAGAAGACTCTTTTGAATCTGGTTATCAAAGTTCTAACACAGAGGTTGCTTCTCCTGAGGCAAAGAATCCTCCAGCCGTGTTTCATCAAAGCCACTTTCTTTTTGGTTCTGAAACTCAGCATGAATTGTTCTGCTTAATTAAAAAATCACCAAATGTTCCTACCGCTGAAAGCATCAAAGACGGAATAAATAGTCCAGCCTATCAGAGTTTCAGCAGCATTATGTCTCAGTCCACCTGGTCTTTTAACCCAGGTTACAAGAGCTTTGACAATCTCATATCTCAGTCCACCTGGTCTTCTAGCCCAGGGTACAAGAGCTTTGACAATCTCATATCTCAGTCCACCGGGTCTTCTAGCCCAGGATACAAGAGCTTTGAC
>ML685786.1:355668-417217 GCA_007922175.1 Pelusios castaneus | reverse complement strand
CCCAGCCCCAGCCCCAGCCCCAGCCCAGCCGAGCCCCAGGCCCAGGCCCAGGCCGGCCTGCTGCGGCCAAGCAGAAGTGAGCCGGGGCCGGGGCACGTGGAAGAGTCACAGGTATTTATCGCAGGAGCTTTCGGGGGCGAAACCCACTAAGTGTCACAGGAGGCGGGACTCTCCGCGGTACACACGTTACACACGGTACCACATGGTACACGCAGTACACACATGGCACATGTGGTACACGTGGTTACACACGGTACATGCGGTACTCACACGGTACATGCGGTACACACAGTTACACGAGGTACATGCGGTACACATGTAGTACATGCGGTACTCACACGGTACATGCGGTACACAGAGTTACACATGTGGTACATGCGGCACACATGTGGTACATGCGGTACACACAGTTACACGAGGTACATGCAGTACTCACACGGTACATGTGGGACACACGTGGTACCTGTGGTACACACAGTTACACGAGGTACATGCGGTACACATGCAGTACATGCGGTACTCACACGGTACATGCGGTACACACGGTTACATGAGGTACACGCGGTACACACACAGTACACATGGTAGTAACAAGGGCCCTGGATCCTGTCTCTTTTGTGAAGCGGGGGCTCCTGTCTCTTCTGACTGCGCTGCACCAGAGAGCCGCCACCGGCTCTTTCCTGCCCGGTTGGGGAATTGCAGAGCCAGCCACTCACTGCTTCCTCTCAGCCTGTCGGCCCTCCGGGCCCATCCAGTTCCAAAGCCACTGGGTCACTTTCCCGCCAGCTCTTCCCCCACTCCGGACACTCCCACTCCCACTCCTTCCTGTCAGGGCCCGGGAAAGGGGAAGGAGGGAAGAGGGGCTCCCCAGACAGGCATTGCAGGAGGGACATGCTGGTCACAAACCCCGAGCCCCTGACTTCCCTTTGATGAGACTGTCTCCTCAAAACAGGCCCCGCCAGCCCCACTCAGCAAACAGTCGCTTCGTTAGGAATTCACGCTGGGGCTGAGCACTGCCTACCCTGTGCTCACGGCCCATTTCTTTGTTCCTCAAACTTTATTTTTTCATTGTAAAAAGCCGACTAGAATAAAGAAAAGAAACAGCACATACAGAGGCCAAAGGTACAAACCCACACTGACTCTAAGTGGAACTGTGTAGCTACATAATCCTAATTAGTAATTTGCTCTACTGTTACCCATTATCAGAGTCTCTTTAGGGTCTTTGCACATCCTCTGTGGTGTGGAACAGACCAGGCTGTATAAAGTGGGTTAGGTTAATGGGAATTTATATTATTAGGGGAAACTAGTTTTAAGAGTAGTAGTTAGCAAGTATAGGCCCAAGCCTGAACCAGTTTTCAAAGGCCTTAGCATAACCGCTCACATGAACCTATGCCAAGAACTCAGACGTCACCTAATGAGCACCTGCAGCCCTAATGAGCAGCTGCAGCCCTAACGAGCAAGCACACTAACGAGCCTCAAATACCCAACAAGGTTGCAATCACCCCTCGGAAGAGAACTCCCTGATAAGCTTCCCGATAGCTCCCTGACAGCTAACTAAAATGATCAATGGCTGACAGCTAACTAAAATGATCGATGGCAATGTGGCAAAGACTGTGGGAACCTCTGTAAAAACAGGAGGGGCACAGGGGGCTAAAGCTCTATAAATATCAGCCCCACAGATACCCCCTTCGGACAGGTTCTGGACAGATTTAAGACGCCCAGTGGCTTCGGCCACTATAGCAAGTGGGGTCAGTCCAGAGAAGAAAGAGAAAGGTCAGGTCCTAGTCTTGAAGCTGACTGGACTGGCACGTTGGCCCGAGCTCATCAAAGAAAGGTCAGCACCTGATCCCCGAGGGTGGCGAAACTGACACGTTGGACAGGAGTTCGGTGAGTATTAAGAAACCACAAGAGGCCTCGGTGAACACTGGTTAAAAAGTAACTACAGGGATATAAGTAACAGGTATATGAGTAACAGGTATATGAGTAACTGAAATAGAAATTAAAGCTTAGTACCCCGAGTCCTGGTGTAAGGACAGAAGTAGGTTAGCACCCTGGTCCCCGAGGGTACGGGGGGATAGGTATAAGGATAAGGAACAAGTAGTTTAGCACCCCAGCCTGGGAGTACAGGTAGATAGCCTGCCGTCCCCTTTAAAGTTAGGGGCACCCCTTTGTTGCTAGGGGCAAGTGCAGAGTAATAAGAATAGTTTTAGCAATTAAATAGTTAATAATGCACATTTACTTTTATCTTTAAGACCTGCTGCAGCACAATAACATAACAAGTTTAACAGTAAAGTACTAAATCTTGCAAGTATATAACAGTTAAAGAATGCACTAACAAAAGAGATAAGAAAAAAATATGTCTTCTTGTACTGCTCTGCAATAAATACCTTATGATTTTAACTCTCTTGATTCTATTGCTATTTTCCATGGTACTGTTAAATCCTGACACTCCCCTCCCTCTTTTTCTGTTTCCCCTATGGGAACAGTACTTGATTCCTTTGGTAATTACTTGGGTTATCGGCTGGCTCGATTTAACCCTTTATTATTCAGTTTTAGTTCCCCTGACTACTGATGTATCTGTCAGCGCCTCCCTTCCATCAGATCAAGGCCGGGCTATAATCCCGGTGGAAAAAGAACCCGGCGTCTGCCTGGTCCCCTCGATGAATAATACCCCGAGGGGTGACGCCAAACAGTATACAGGCTTATCCACAGGCTTGGTCACAATGGGCGTAGAAGGGATTTTTTTGAGGCTGCTGGAAACAGACAGACTCTATAGTAATTATGACTAAATGGAGCCTGTATTGCCTGAGGTCAGCACACAGGATCTCCTGGTCTGGACTCAGCAGTCGTAGAAGGGCCTCTGGGATTGTTTGCAAGGGCCATCAGAGTTAAAGGGGTTCATAACTAATTACAGTAGAGTTGCTGCTACACTGGATTCTTCTCTAGATCATGTAATGAGAGAGGGAAGGTCTGTAAAAGGTTCTAGCTGCTTCTGTAAGAGGAGGATGATCATGAAGGGTGAAAAGTCTGCGCATTCTAAGCTGCTATGAAAATGGTAAGGGTCTCTCAGCTTCTCATCTTACCTTACAGATAACCATATCCTGCTGCAGAACTTCACAGTGCCTCAGGAAAAGAAATGCCTTTAATTAAACTAATAATGATCAGGCATTTCTCTTGTCCCTGATCCACAGGTCCCAGCACTGTTATACTTCAGCTGGCATTTCACCCCCTGGTTAGCGATGATCAGCCCAGTAAAGAATTTCTTTTTGAAATATTTGTGATTCTGGAATTCTGCTGGATTTTGGATGATCTGGGCTTTGTTGTGCTAATGAGGATGCCCGATTCCTGCCTATTAATAATATTGTTCTTCTGTTAATAGAATTTTACATTCCCGTCATTTAAAGAACCATTCTAATATCTTCCATCAGCCAAAAAGTATGGATCAAGTTATGCAAGCTGCCAGAATTGGCCAGACTTTGTTCCCATTAACTAGTCCACCAATTCAGAAATGCTGTAAACTCACAAGTATGGCAGAATTTCACACATAAGGTTTATCCAGTTCTCTTTTTGCTTTTGTGCTACAGTGTTTGAGTGACAAGCCTCATAGCTGATTGAATTCTACAGCTTAATTCTTAGTGGATGGAGTCAGATGGATGGGCAGTCTCAACAAAAGAGGACTGGAGATATCTACAAAGGGAAAATCGGAACCTGGTGGTGAGTGTGGTATAAAAACACAGAATTAGGGCTCCAGGGAGACTCTGCACCTGAAAGTTTAATTGTTTCCCAAGTATTTGTGATCCACCTAGCAGAATATGTCTTCTTTGCTTTCAGCTTGGGATGCCTATTTCCATGTTAGAGCAATTAATTTTGGATGTGAAACTTCACAAGAAATCAGTCTTCATTAGAAATGTTGGAGCAGTAAAGTAGATCTCTCTGCTCACAAGGAAACTGCCCCTTCTCTGAAGGTTGCTGAACTCTTTGCACCAGAAATGACCTTTTGTTCCGCCTTCTGAAATACAGTGTTCTGACACCACCTAAGGACCCTTTAATTTAAAACATCTCAAGCCGTGTGGGTTGGTTGTACCAGAACAAGTCACAGGAAGAGGTGAGCTGGTCCCTGTAATTCATTGCAAAGATTGCAGGAGGCTGAATGTCATTGCTCAGTCTTCCTCTAACCAGAATTAAATGCAGGCTTAACCTGCGAGACTCAGTTCTTTACTTTAGGTATTACACCAACAATGCAGCAGTGACATGTCAGCAGCACGTGGAGCAAGAGGGAGCTAAATGAGGGGCCTCTGGCTTTCCCTGGCCCATTCCCTGTGGTTTCTTATCTTGGATCTATGGGACAAAAATCCTTTATCAATAAGGCCTTTCAAGGTTTTTTTCTCCTAGATATGTTTTGTCCATACACAAATCTCTGTGGAATTTACAGCTGGGGTTTCAGAGATATTTCTGATTATGTTCTGAATGCATGGGGATAGCACACCAGGCAGGTGTTTCCAAGCTTTTCCAGGGAATTCTCTCCCTGCAGCATACAGGTGTACACAGACTGAGAGCCCTTCCTACATCTTTGCAGATTGCTTTGTTCAAATGCTGCCCAAAATGTTTCACAAATGATGATGCATCATATGATCGTTTACTCCCCATAACTTTGTCTTTTATCCTACTCTGCAGTGGCTCTGCACTGTCAATGGCTGTATATCAGTTCCTCCCCTAATCCCATGAAGCACAGAAGCCACCACTTAATGCACTGTGGAGGCAGGGAGGCAATGGTGCCAAAGCTGTGTGTGAACTTGCTGACATTGAGCATGTGGCATGAGAACAGTCAAGCAGTCTGAATTTCAACAGTAGGTTCTTCTCAAAGTAGATTCTGCAGAAATAAAGGAAAGAGAACAGGGGACAGATTCTTTCGTGCTCACTTGTATCCTCACCCAGTAACCCTGTCCCAGTGTCTTATTAAGATGAATATACAAGACCATGTATATTTAAAAAACACCTTGGAAGGGAAATTCCAGAGGGGTAGCCGTGTTAGTCTATTGTAGAAAGACAACAGAGTCCTGTGGCACTTTTAAAGACTAACAGATTTATTTATCGCATGAGCTTTCATGGGAGAAAATCCCACAACACTCTTAATTTGAAAGATATTGACAGATCATACTGCGTTAGGTCTGAGGTTGGGAACATGAAGAGGGGAGCTCAGACATCTGTGGTAAGTTGTTTTTGTATAGATCTTTGCTCTGCTCTTCCATGGAGTGTCACTGATCTGCTTCTCCCAGGTGACAGGAATCTAAAGTGATAGAGGTGCTCTCATCTCCACGAATGCCTGCTCTGCTCTTGCTGTTTTGGAGATCTCTCGTCCCAAAAACCACTCTGCTCCTGTATTTCAGGTGAGGCCTCTAAGGTCTAATCTGTGAGGGATGTGGGAGTGGAAAGGACAGGAACTGATTTTCATAGATACTTGTGCTGCTTCTTCCCTCCAAACCAAGAATTCATTGTTGCCACCCACACGCTGAGAACAATAAACTCCCAGCACCTGAACCCAGGCTCCCTTCTTCAGGCCAAACTCTCTGAGGCCGGTAGTAGCTGAGCTGAATGAAGCTGTGTAAAGGCATTGGGATGTGACCATACACAGTAAAGACGCCAGCCTCTGCACAGGCTGGGTAGGAAGGTTTTCTAATCATGGGTCGGGACCCAGTACTGGGTCGCAGACCCTCGGGTACTGATTCGCAGGCCCCTGCTGTCGTTGCTGAAAGACTGGAGTGCGTTGCTGAAAGATATAATTGTTGGATCATGGGCAGAAACAATTTTTTTCAACGGGGTACTGAAAAAAAGTTTGAAAACCACTAGACATCATTTTCTGTGGTCTCAGGGTAGCTTCTTTTTACAGATGGGCTCCTACCACAGGTGGAGTGCCTTTCACAGGTCCAGCGGCAGGGCCCACGATAAGGATGGCCTTATGTGTCAGGCTTGGAGAAAAGAGCTGACAGCTATAGCCCCTCAGATAGGTGGAGGTGCTCAGACAGGTGCTGAGCACTGGGGAATTTATAAGATGTGCAGTAGGTGAAGTAGCTCCTTCTGTTACTGAGGCCGGAAAGTGCAGTAGGGCGAGGGGACAATCTTTTCTCTCCTTTCCTGTTGGCGTGTCTGCTGCACAGGGAGCTGTCTGGGGGGAATGGCCCTGCTGGCCAGTCATTAGGCTAAGACGGGAGATGGTAATATCACTGAATGAGGCTGCCACCCTGTCTTTAAAGGAGCAGTGGCCGTCTTCCTGTCCCACTGTGTGAGAAACCCTATGGTGAGCTGAATTTCACAGTGCTGGCTTTGGCTGCCTGTGTGCACATGCACTCCCCCACTCCTTCCTGTGCTCCCAGATACACGTGCCCAACCCCTCGGAGCAGCATGTGGGTTTGTGCCCTGGGCTGGAAGATGACTGAGCCAGTGACTAATAGGCAGCTGGGACTTTCCCACTTGCTGCTATTTCCCTTGCTTTGAGACATGAGGGAATTTACCATCTGCTGGGGCTGATGAGTGGAGGCAGCCTCTCACCACTTCAATTGCTGCTGGGTTTGTTTATAATAAACCTCCCACATGGCAGCGGGGCTTAAAACATGCTCTCAGGAAAGCACAAAGGGGCCTTTTGTGGGGAGACTTTCCATGTTCAGCTCAGTGCTGCAACCGGGGCCTGGCCACCTGGTACATCCCAGTTGCCACTGTGGCCATTCAGTGATTCACCACAACAGCACAAGAGCCCCCGCCCGAGTGAAAAACCTGGAGCTGGCCAAGTCTGATTCCTCCCAGCAGAGGGCACTGGGACACTGTATCTAGCAAATTCCAAAGGGGTAGCCGTGTTAGTCTATTGTAGAAAGACAACAGAGTCCTGTGGCACTTTTAAAGACTAACAGATTTATTTATCGCATGAGCTTTCGTGGGAGAAAATCCCACTTCGTCTGACGAAGTGGGATTTTCTCCCATGCGATAAATAAATCTGTTAGTCTTTAAAAGTGCCACAGGACTCTGTTGTATCTAGCAAGTTCGCTTCGGTGCATGACATTCACAAGCCTTCCGGTGTATCTAAAAATGGGATAGCAAAGAGGTGAACCAGGCCTCTTCCTTAGTCCCATTGAGACCCTTGTTTACAGCCCATTTCAATGCTGCATAGGGATTCTCCAACTGATCACAGTTCTGCCCTTTGATCTGATGGCTGCCCCTGTGTATTCACAAAGTGCATGCTGGTGATAGCAGTGGGTGTTCATATCTTCCTTTACCTGTATGACTAGCTAATAAAGGCAAAGGTGTAGTCCAGAGTAGACATAATCCAGTCCACATTCAATGCATTTGGCCTGCTCATGAACACAGAGAAGTCTGTCCTGTCTCTGGTACAGAAAATAGACTCTGTTGGAGCAGTCCTGGATTCCCATGACAGCCAAGGCCTTCCTTCCCCTGGAAAAGTTTCAAACAGTGCAAAGCATCATTCTAGACACAAAGAATTATCTCCTCACCATTCCTGCATTTTGGCTGCGGCTTAGACTAGATGATCCAGGCAGTCCCTTTTAATCCCATGCTTCTCTGATTCTCTCATTCTATGTTAAGAAGCAATTTGAGGATGCAAGAGCACATGGCAGCATGCATTTATGTAGCCCGGTATGCCAGAATGCCGTTCAGAGAGCTACAGGGCTGGCCAGCTGAGGTGTATTCACTGGGGAAGGACCTTTTGGGCATGATAGTTCAAATTATGAAACAAATCTTATCCTTGTTAGACTGGTGGATGGGAATGGCTCCTGCCACTGTTAACGGGAAGTTCCCTTCACCCTGCTTCAGCTATCTCTCACTTTAGTCACAGGTATCTCTGTCTGACTTGGTTTGGGGGCTCACTTGGGTTTCAACAGATGCAAGCTTTCTGGTCTCCCCAAGATTTCAGACTGCATATAAATGTCAGGGAATGGCAAGTGATCCAATGAGCTTGCATGGTGTTTTGCCACACATCAAGCGAAGGGGCTTGTTTATTCTGACTGAAAACACAATGGCTGTGTTTTATAGACACAAACAAGGAGAAGACCAATATTTGCTGCTGTGTTATAAAATTATTCTACTTTGGGACTGCTGCATTGACAATCCTATACTTCTGAAAGCAGCTTATCTTCCAGGGATCCAAAACACTTTGGCAGACCACCAAAGCAGACTGTTTCTCAATTGCCATGATTGATCTCTTCACCTGGACATAGCAAGGTCCATTTTCTAGCTCCAGGGAACTCCCCGAGTGGCTCTGTTTGCAGGAAAACAACAAAAAGTGTCACTGTTTTTTCTCCCAAGCACGCCACAGCTCAGGTTCATTAATGGATGGTTTTCAACTGATATTGTCAGACGGCCTTCTTTATGCTTTTTCCCCTATCCCTCTCATGCCCAGAATTCTGGGCAAAATAAAGTGGGACAAGGAGTACTTTTTCCTCAGTGCCTGACTGGCCCCTCAGCAATGAAAGGCTGTCCAGAATCCACCAAAAAGTCTTACCTTGCATTTCCAATTGTATCCAGTTATGCTACCAGCTGAGTAATATGAAGCCTCAAGATGGAGTGCTGGATCTTCAGCTGGAGTCCAAGCAGGTTCTGCAGCCTTTCTAGTTCATGTCCCCATATTAGACATTTGCAAAGTGGCAGCCTGGTCTTCGTGTTATTTGCTTGCCTCTCATTTTGCAGTCCCCCAGCATTCTAGATACAATGCCAAATTTCAAAGAATGGTCTCCCAATCTTGCTCCATTGAACGTCAAGCCTGCTTTCAGTTTGGACATCACCTACACTTAAATGGAGATGTGCAATTCCTCAAAGAAGAAAACTGGTTACTAAACTTTCCAGAATTGTTGTTTTTCAAGAAGTATTGCACATATCCACCCCATGATTCGCCCTCCTTCCCTTCTCTGGACGTCTGTCTGGTAGGAAGGAACGGGGGGGGCAATCAGGACAGCCCCCTCACTTTATGTCTGCAAGCAGTACACGAAGTAGGGGGGTCCTTGACCCACCCCAGAAGGTATCATGAAGGGAAAAACTTAACAACAGTGCAACACATCTCAAAGAACAACAGTTGCAGAAAGGTTAATGACGGTTTTTGCCAGTAAGAACTAATTCCAAGAGACAGCAGTGATAAAGGGCAGCAGACCTAATATCTGCTTGCACATGATAGAGTGGGCATCAGCAGTGCTGTTATCCTAACTCGGCCATTGGTGCCAGGGCAAGTGGTTCTCTTCTGAGCTGCTTGACTTTAGTACTGTGCTATGGTTGCCATCCCCACAGGCTGAGGTGAATGCAGCTGGCAATACTTTACAGCTTTATATGTGCAGATATTTGCATGCACAGATCATATGTGGATATCTGAATCATTTTTGAAGATCATGGATCAGATGTAGAGACAGACTTTGTGTCTGCATAGGGCTCTATCTATGAGTTTCTGTCCTCATGCAGCATCCAAGCTGCAGGATAAGGATGAGGATGGGGTGAAGGCCTGGCCAACAGTCTAAAAATCACAGACACAGCTTGGCCTACCTGGGCTAAGTGGCTCTGAGAACAGGCCAGTCTGAAACTGATCACCAAGGAGGGGGAGAGGCTGCAGAGGGAAGCAAGAGAAAGCAGGAGGACAAGAGGGGAGAATAGCAGGGGAAAGTTTCTGATGTAGTGTCCGTGAGCCTCTGGTATACCCTCCAAGGAAAAGGGTGGGATCCCCATCTATGGAGACAGTGCTCTAGCAGACGGGTGTGGAAGACCAGTCCTGATCTGTGAGGCTGGTTTAGGTGGGATCTAACAGATTTCTTCTCTCCTATCAGAGCAAGCGCACCATGCAGCCTAATTGTGGTAAGGGTGAATTAGCCAGCCTCCAAAGGGGGGTGAGGATCTGCTCTGAAGGAGGATATGTGGCCAGGACGGGGTAGCAGCATGGATGACATTTCACTGCTTGCAGGCCTTACTCACCAGCATGCTCCCATTGGGTCAGATAGGGCAATAGGGATAAGCCTGAGCAAGGTCAGAGGGTTTCTGTTCCATATGGGCCTGGGGACACAATCACTCAGTCATTCCGGTTTCTGTTTACTAGTTTGTGATATGGTGCTTTCCCAAGAGAAAATGAAAGTGTCTCCATGTGATCCCCTCAGTAGCTACCAGAGAGAGGCAATTGCTGCTCTGCTAAGGTAAGTCCTTTTCCCACCTGCTTGAGTTGAAAGTGTAGTCCGTCCCATCCCCCAGGATCCTAGGGCTTCATTCAGAGTGAATTCAGGCCTAATGCACACCAGAAAACAAATGCATTACAGTCCAGCCCTGGGGCCTGAACCATAGTCATATGGAGAGTCATAGTTCATGGAGAGTTCATGGAGAGAACTATGGAGAGTCATAGTTCATGCTAGCAAGCCTGAGAAGGGAGATGGGGTAGGCTGCCCAGGTTTCTGAGGGTCCAGGTGGAGACAGTTGCTTTCCCAGTTTGAATTTTCATTCTTAAAGTGGTTTTGTATGAAGAAATGAAGGTTTGGGGCATGGAAGGGAAAGTCCCTCAGTGATGGACAAATCATGGCAGGTGGGGTTGGAGCTCTGCAGAGAACAGTCCTGCACCCTGGCTCTGCAACTGGCCTCATCCTCCTCACTCTGTGACTGAGGGGCTTACTTTGACTCCATCCCTCTTCCTGATATCAGCATTGCATGCAGCCCATATTACTACCGTGGGTGTCAGGCCTGGGCTCTCCCTATCCAAGGCTTGTTTTCAGGGGTAAATCCAGATTTCATCATTCTCTGCAGCAGTTTTCCCTACTGGCTGGTATCCCACACAAGCCATTCTCCAGGATCCAGTGGCCATGTTAGCTTCACTTCCTCTTAGCACATGGTTTGCATTAACTAGTCTCCCTGACTTTCTTTGTTGTTTTCTTGCATGCTGCTTTGCTGACTAACACCTCCATATTCTGCAAGGCTCATTCATATTTTACCTTATTTCCTGGGCTTTGAAGTGGTTTCTTCTCTTGCTGTTCCCTTCCGGTGAAAGAATGTTACTTAGCTGTCAGCTGTTCTTTTGTCACTTTACTTCATTATTTTTGGTAATATGCAGATTATCTTCCTCATAAATGTCAAGGCCCCGCAAGGATGGTTTTGCTCTAGAGAAGTAGTGCTAGGGGTGTGACTTTGAGACACGATGGTTCCTGAGAATATTGTTTTATTTCCGTTGTTACAGGCAGATAATATGGACAGCTACTGGTTTTCCTTATCATGATCTTAATAGTTAGAAGAGTTAATTAGCAAAACACTGTAGAGGAAGAAATTATAATTACTCACAAACAGATGCCTGTCTCCCATCTAAGAGGTCTCTGCCATGAGACATAGAGCCAGAGACTTTAATAACACAAGCTCAGCAATCCCCCAAAACTCCCCTTTCCTATAGAAATATCCACTGCAGTGCATAGGTTACGATAGTTTGGGGCGCAGGAATGTTTTCTTGTCTTGAGTCTGAGCTGCCACCAATCAATATCAGGGGAACAGCCTGACATCCCAGTCCATCATACATAGACACTTAGATTTGTACTTCTCTAAGCTCTGTGCACCTTTGCCTCTTCTGAGTGTGTTATTGACTATGGAAACTCTGATGCTGTCATTGATGTGGGAGAGTCAGCGACACCCACGAGTGCAGTGAAGAGTCACTCTCTAGATTGGCATGTGTGATTATGACAAGTGCAGTGTCACAGATCTATAGCAGAGATGGAACATTCACGTTCACTGCACTAGCCTTGTCTAAGGCAGAGGAATCTCTGCTTGCTGTTTCCTGTAGTGCTGAGAGTGGCTGAAATAGGGGCCCTGTGTATGTGGCCCTGGTTCCAGCCCCTAGTGGGCTTAAAGTGTGAGCTGCTTTGTAGGGAAGGCTACGAACGGAGCCCCTGCAGCGTTAGAGTGCCCTGACCCTTATGTCACGTGCCAGCCAGGTTTCCAAGCGGCACAGAACTCAGCCACCTTTGGTGCTGTCCACACGACAGTGTTCACAAAGGCTACTTCCAGATATACAGAACAGACTGAACTAAACCAGTGAGTCTCACCATGCCGCACAGACACACAATACACATCAGGGGCATTTCCCACCCTCTGCTCTGGGCGTAGTCCCTTGTGCTGGTTCTTTCCAGGCTCCACCCCCTCAGAAAAAAAACTTCCCAGATGTGAGCATTCAGCAATTGCTAAAAAGCAAACTACATAAAATAAATGGTCAGCCATCCCCTTCCCAGCCTTGCCTTGCCCCATCACTATCCTAACACAAAAACTAACCCCAACCTGCCCACCTGGATCACTACCAACCTATCTCTATCTTACCCCTGCTCATCCCGCCAGCTAGTAACTAGGCTCACCCCCACCCCATCCCATTCTCATGCCTGCCTCACCTCACTCCAGTACCTACCATTCCATCTTTCCTTAACATTGATCATACCCCAGCCCTGCCTACCCACATATATAATGCCCACCCTTCCGTATCCCATTCCTACAACTATTTTCCTGTCCCACCCAATAACTACCATACAGATAGAGAGCAAGGCCATTAATGTCGCCCAGTTACCCTATTCTGAGTCCCTTAACTTGTGCTTGGTTAAATCATAACGTCCAGAAAGCCTTCCAGTCTGGGTTTGAAACCATCAGAAGATGGAGAATGCACCACTTCTCTTGGTAGCTTGTTCCAACAATTAATCATCCTTGCTTGCAAAACAAAGCACCTAATTTCCAATTGGAATTTGTCTAGCTTCATCTTCCAGCTGGTAGGGGGTTTTATGCCTTTTTCTGCTGGATTAAAGAACCCTTAGTACTCAGTATTTTCTCCCAGGATGGTTTATAGGCTGTTAGCAAGTCAATCCTCAACCATGTTTCTGATAAGCTAAATAGATTGAGTGCCCTAAGTCTCTCACTGTCAGGCATTTTCTCTATCCCTTGAATCATTCTGCGACTTTTCTCTGCCCCCCTCACCAGCTTTTCAACACCCTTTTAAAAACATGGTCACCAGAGCCATACCCCGTACCCGGCCTCAGTCTCAGCAATGGTGTACCCAGAGGCAAAATCACCTCCGTACTCGTACGCACTACTCCCCTGTTTATACATCCAGGGCTCACGCGAGTCTGTTGTGCCACAACATCACACTGGGATATTTAGTTGTTTGTCCACTGTGATCCCCAAATCCTTTCAAGTCACTACTTCCCAACATACAGGCCTACATTGCATAGGAATGGCTTGCATTCCTTGTGCCCAGCTTTGTAACTTGCAGTAAACCACATTTTGTTTGTATGGGCCAAGGTTACCAATTGATCCACATCCTCCTCATCACCCTTTACCACTCTGCCAACTCAGGGCCATTCACACATTTTGTTTGTATGGGCCAAGATCACCAACTGATCCACATCATTCTGTATGACTGCCCCATCCTCATCACCCTTTACCACTCTGCCAACTCAGGGCCATTCACACATTTTGTCACATATATTTCCAGATCAGTGATGAAAATGCTGAATAGTGTTAGGCCTAGAACTGATTCCTGTGCTACATCCCTAGAAACAACCCTGTTAGATGATGATTCCCCGTTGACAACTACTTTTTGCAATCTGTCAGTTAGCTAGTTCTTAAACTATTTGACATGAGCCATGTTGTATGACAAGACCTATTTTATTTTAGTATATTTTAAGATCTCCTTCTTTTTCTTAGCCCTGCAAGGTATGGATTTTTTCTTGTTGTTTTAGCTTCCCTTATCAATTTTTTGAGACCTCCAGGCACCACAAGGGAGGCTGGGTCCTGAGACACCTCCATTTCCACAGGGGTTGGGGTGTCCCTCACATATATCCACCCCTGGGGAATATTGGTAGGAGGAAATGGGGCCCAGCAGGCCATGTCTCCCTTCCCAACCCTCTTGGACGCAGAACTGTGCAGGACTCCTCCCCCCACATTCTAGGGGCATTGGTCCTTGGCAGTGTCTCCTCTTTCCACTGCCAAATGGCTTGGGGAGGGACTGAAAGTGGAACCAGCCTGATGCGAATGGCAAGAAGAGGAACAGCCACAGCCCCCTGGACATTTTCTTCCGAACTGTAGAATGGTCTCTCATTGGCTGTGCCCTGTCCTGATCAGCAGTATGCTCCCACTTAGTCTCTTCATGTCAGCTTCACTTCACATCTGCTCCTCTTCTTCCCTGTCTTCCTGTCCCCCACTTCCCCTCCCTTTCTGTGTCTCTGATCTCGTCCCTCTCCCTTTCATTTAGCTGATCCCCTCCTACCTAAACACACTGTAAATGTGGCACTAACTTGATGTTTGCCACCCCCACACTCTTTCCTGTGCTAGTGTGCTTCAGCCCCTCCTTTGCTTGTGCCTGCTCAGTCTCTTTAGGTCAGCATTTCTTAACTAGTGTTCCATGGAGAGAGTGAGGGTGCGAGCCCATGGGTTCCTCACGGGCCTATAGGGAGCCCTGCAGTGGGCCTTCGCCTAGGCCCTCCAACAGGCAAAGACCACCTCGGGTTCCATGTAAAGTCATTAATATCTTTGGGTGTTCCCGTGTCCTCTATAGGCTGGGAAACGGTGCTATAGATTGTCGGCGCCTCGAGCCACGCACTGGCTGCTGCTCTGCATGGAGCCACGGTGCCCTGAGCCATGATGAGGGCTCCAAGGTGCTGTGATAACACAGTCACACCAGGAATCGTGCATACACAGCGTGGCCACGGGTCTGATCAGGACCTGGGTGTAAGTGCAGACTGCACACTCAGGACGGCACTGGGGACCCTGACACTCATCCAAAGTATCAGCCCCTGATTGACTGCCCTCCCCCACTCGCCCACCTCATGGAGCAGATAGCCATTCGAGCCGCTCCAGGCAGAGCCCCACACCCCACCCCACTGGAGCCAGGCCTCCTCCCCCCACAGTCTCCCAGGCCTGGGAGAGGGTCGAAGAACCCCAGAGGAGCAGAGGATTAGTGGGGCTATCAGTTATGTTCCTCTGCACTGACAAGCTCTGTCCAGGGCCTGTCTAGCTATCTAGTGCCAGTCCTGGCACAGCACAGAATCCTAGAATCCTAGGGCTGGACGGGACCTCACGAGGTCATCTAGTCCAACCCCTGCTAAAAGCAGGACCACTCCCACTAAATCACCCCAGCCAGGGTTTTGTCTAACCGGCCTTAAATAAATAGCATCTCCCTGTGGAGCCAGGATCCAGCCTGCATTCTCTGCTCTGCTCTGCTCTGCCCTACGCTAACCCACTGCCCTGCAGTCTCAGGCATTTCACCTCCTGCTGCTGAGCCTGACGGATTTCCTGCTGTCCCACTGCCAGCAGCCCCGGGCGTGCAGCCAGAGGCACTGAGCAGAGCTGTGACTGCCTCTGACATGGCAGCCTGGTGAGTTACCCATGCAGGGGTGAACTGTGAAGTTTAAATTAACGGCCTGTGGGCCCAATACTGATACTTCTGCACTGCGGGTCTCTGAATCCACCAGCCCCACAAAACCACTTAAAATGACCTTTTGAAGCCAAACTTTGTGGGTTTGCTCCACTTCTCCCACCATTTTCTCACATGACACCATTAAAGAGCAGAGAAATACAGCACGGAGCATTGTGTGGGTGTTGGACTCATGACTTCATTGCGTTTAATGTACTCACCACATCCTTCTATCTGCACAGTAATACCGATACAGAGCTGACGTCAGCCACCATATATCACTGTATATTCCAATACATTACTGCTCTTTATTGCTCACAAGCAGCTTTTTAGTTTTTACTCATTCGGTGCTGATGAACTCCACCTGCTTTTCATAGCCTTTGCTTTCAGTATCTGCAATGACAGTAACGTGTTAACCGGGCAAGTGCCCTATGGATTTTTGGAAGGCTGAAATGAACATCTGAAAGGATGAGGCAAGGTAATTTAGTGTTTCTTCCAATTCCCATAGAGTTTTGTTGCCAGCTTGAAGCAGTTTTTAATGCCTTTGTTGCTAAATTTGGCTAGATTTAAAATCTTTCCTATAGTTGATAATGTACTTGCACCTCTGGTGACATCCATATTGCCTTTTATTGTATAGTGTAAGGATTATTCTGCTTCCTTTCTGATTTACCTGTTGGTTTAACACTATGGTCAGACTACACCGCTGTGTACAGTTGTCATCAAGCTGAATGCTCAGGGACAAGCACTTTGCATTTCACTGAATTATCATTAACCTCTGTAGACCAACTTGTCTTTTTCCTTCATTTTGCTGTAACTAAGAAATTATTTTCTGTGTCTGGGAATTTTGTAATTTCATCTTTATTTCATGTTAGTTTTTATAAGTGCATTCTTAGACTTTTTGGAGAACATTTCTATATATGCACACATATACAATTCATGTAACTATGTACAAAGACAGGGTTAATCCAGGTAAATCCAGGCCTTCAGGCTGCTCCATATACCCAGATGCTTAGAACATGGTATCTTTGAACATGTGGTATAAACTCCATTTCTCACACTGTAGTTTATTACAGGTTTTAGCACTGCTTACACACACACACAAATTACTGAGACAGTACCAAACACGTTTATTTACTACAGTGCTTTTCATACAATCTGTACCTTAAAGTGCTGTACAGAGTTCTAAAAAATTTTGCTTAGCAGATCTATATAGTGCTTGACATGTTATTCATGAACTAAGAACTGTGTCCAGTTCTGGTGTCCACAATTTAAGGAATAGGTTGATAAATTGGCGAGGGTTCAGAGTAAAGCCATGAGAAGGATTAAAAAATTAGAAAACATGCCTTATAGTGGTAGACTCAAAGAGCTCCATCTGTTTAGCTTAACAAAGAGAAGGTTAAGAGGTGATTTGATCACAGTCTGTGAGGATCTACATGAGGAGTAAACATTTAATGGACTTCATTCAGCAGAGGAGGGTCTAACACAATTCAATGGCTGGCCATTGAATATAAACAAATTCAGACTGCAAATAAGCTGTAAGGTCAGGATTGGATGTTTCTCTAGAAAATCTACTCTAGGAATTATTTGGGGACAATACTCTGGCCTCTGCTATAAAAGAGCTCAGCTCAGTGGTTCAGCCTGGCCTTGGGATGCATGAATCTAGGACCCTCTCAAAAGCCCTGGGAGTTCAGGCTATAGTTTCCCCCTCTTTTTACAGCCAGGAAAACTGAGCCCCAGAGAAGGGATAGGATTTGTCTGATGTAAGACAATGAGCTAGTAGCAGATATTAGAATATAGCCCATGACTTCCAGCTATAAGGCAAAGAAGGGGCCGTTTTAATTGTACCCAGGGATTTAGGGCCTCAGTAGGCTTTGGGAATGGAAAAGGTCCTCAGCTGTATCTTGTGCTTGTTGAAGCAATGTGCTCATCCAGTCACAAAGGGCCAGAATGACATCTGCTGCTAGAGAAATGGGGGCTGCTCCTTTCCCTGCTGTTCTACTCTTGCATCTGTTTCTCAGTACAGTAGCCCAGACCAGAAGCAGAAAGATCTAGGGAGTAGGTGCTGGTATTGGCTGGCCATGATTCTCTTAGAGCAGCAGTCCTCCTTCCTTACCATCCTATATCAAAAAATTTGGTGGGAGAAGGAGAGAAGGTTTTGGATGCCAAGTAGAGAGATTTGGGGGACAATGGCAAGCTCAAGAGGTTGGACAACAGGGACTCATCAGTCATGAAAGAAAGAGCAAAGGGGATGAAGGGAAAGAGTGTGCTCCACAAAGAGGGGATGAGAAATGCCAGTAAACAGAGGTGGGATTAGGTCCCATCCAGCCCACCCCAAAAGTCAATACATGATTCTTCCTATCTGCTAATATTTTGCCTAGTCTAGTTTTAGATATTTCAAGTGAGATGGTTTCATTTCCTTCCCTTAAGAGATAATTCCAAACCTAGTAGATATCAGTGCTGACATATGTTTTCAGTTATTGAGACTAAGTTTTCCATTTCTTGATTTCACTCCGTCACTCTTAGTTCCACTCACTTTACTCCCTAAATGATTCTCCTTTTTCCTTGGTGTTAACCCCTCTCTAATATTTGTCTGGCAGCCTGTAATCTTGTCCCCATTATTCCTCTCTTAGACATGCTAGAGGCTTGTAGCAATTTTGACTCTTTGTTTTCATGTCAGGCCCTCCAGCCCCTGGAGCTTTTTATGCTCTTCTCTGAAAGAAAAGCAGAGGAGGAGATGGATAGGAGAAGGTTCTTGAACAAGTGATAGCCAGATTGATTGGAGGGAAAGATGACATGGAAAGGGGAGAAAAGAAGTCCATTAGGGTCAGCTGAAGCGAATCTACCAATGGTTTTATGAGAGCTATTGTGAACTGAATCCTAAAATGAACAGGGATTCAGAAGAGGTGCGTGAAGGTGGTGATGGTCTAAGTGTTGCTTCCTTGTACATCTGAGAAGACAGGTAGCCACATTCTCTGCTAGAGAGCTAGGGTGTTGGGAGGCCATAGCAAAGGGAGCTATAACAGTCAAGGAGAGTAGAGTTGAAAGCCTGGGTGAGAATTTCAGCAGACATGCAATCTAGGGAGTGGTGTGCATGGAAAATGATACCAAAATGACAACAAATGAAGATCTAGAAATCTAGGACACGTGGAAGGAAAAGGAGAGTTCAGGATGAAGGATGGTATGAAGGTTACAGGCACTGAAGACAAACTGGAGTTTTGAGAAGGAGGCAACAGAAAGGGAGTGGTCCCTGAGAAGAGAAGAAAAGCACTTCTGTATCTGAGGCACCATGTAAGTAAGGAATTTGAGGCAAAGTAAGAAATGTATTTGGTTACAAAGGACAGCCAATTGGAGACAGAGTGGGATCTTGGGCTATGTCTACACTGGCAAGTTAGTTCGAATTAAGGAAGCTTAATTTGAACTAACTAAAGCCATGGCTACACTAGGCTTTCATTAGTTCAAATTAAGGGCTTCCTTAATTCGAAGTAATAAATTTGAATAGGGTATTCGAACTAAGGGTTAATTCGAACTAGTTAGTTCGAATTAACCGATGTGGCCATGTTAGTTTGAACTAATTGCTTAGTTCGAACTAACCGGCCCATTGAACTCAATGCAATTCGCTAATTCGAACTAAGCACGTGCCACAAATGGCATGTGCTTAGTTCGAACTAAATTTTGCTAGTTCAAATTACGTTAATTCGCACTAACTAAAATTAGTTCGAATTAGTTAGTTCGAATTAACTAATTGGAACTAACTTTAGTAAGTGTAGACATAGCCCTTGGTGGTATTGTGAGGTATGTGCCAACTAAATATTCTTAGCATAGCAATGCAAAGATACACAAGAGGTAGAAGGCAGCTAGAAAGGAGGGGAGAGAAGTGAGACCATGACATAGTCCTTCCAGTAAGTGCCCCTTGGGGCAGGAGCCTGTTGTTTGTCACACCTCCTCTGTGGCACTAACAATTCTATGTTTATAAACTCCTTTGGAGAAGTAGCCAGTCCTGCAAGATATGGAGGCAGGTTTGGGAGGATGGTGTCAAGGGCTGCACCTAGGGCCAAGAGAAAGAGAAAACAAAGGAGAGCTGTTCCCAGACTGTGATCAAACTTATCATGAAATCAGATCAGGACACTGTTGTGAGAAATGTGACTGGAGAGATGAGAGGTAATACTTTTCCCAGGGGCTTTGTGGAGAACAGGAAGCTTGGCAGTGAAGGTGCAGAAAAGGAAGTCAGGACCTGAGGGAAGTTGCAAGAAGGGGGTTGACAGTGGCCCAGATTTCAGAGAACTGAGGGAAGTTCCAGAGAAAATAAAGTTAGTGACACTTATAGTTATGTAGGGAGAAAGGAGGGGGTCAGGACCAAGCAGGGGAAGGAAAGAAGGGAGTTTTTTAAGGACTGGATAACACGAGAAGGTCCTGGGTGCAAAGAAAGAGAGGGCAGAGAGAGAAAGGAGAAAAGGACTGGGGAGGCTGTTATCCTGGATTCAGGTGAGCTGACATGGATTTTAAGAAGGGACCATTATGACCATGTAATCTGATGTCTCTCAGCACAGTCCAGACTGTGCCCCACCGATCCCTGCCTCAGGTCTAGGAACTTATGGTTGAGCTAGAACATATTTTAGTGACAAAAAAAAGCAAATCCTCACAGTGGTGTAATGGGCCTGTATGTGCAGGCATATTAGGTGCAAGAATGTGGAGCTGCAAGTGAGGAGGACATTTATCCTGCCTTTCTATCTGACCCTACTAGGGTTTCAGCTATGAACATGCCCTGGGAATCTCACTCAGCGGCCATGGTTCAGTGAGATTTGAGTCTCTGAACTACCTCACAAGTCAAAGGGGCTTTTCACTGGTTACTAAAATTATTTTGCTTTCATTATTTGAGTAAACCTGGAAAGTTTTTAAACAATAAAAATATTCCCCAGGTTAGATGAGTTTAACTAGTGTCCTGGTCGCTGAGTGTTCATGGGCTGGTGCGCTTCCACAGACTGAGGGGCAGCTGAGCAAGGAGGAAGATGCCAGGAACCTTTGAGAGCTGAGTTGGCTTCTGCTTGGCGTCTGTGGGGGAAGACGTGCTGCAGTAGCTTCATGCCCTGCACCTGTGGGCTTCACTCCTAGCACTTCTCTTGCAGGTGCCGCTTTTGAATCTGGGTGGGCAAAGAGTGACTCAACCCACTTGCCCGATCTGTCCCTCTGTAGTCAGCAGACCACAGGTCCTAGCTCCTGTTGTCTCAGCTGGAGGTTGTCCTGCAGGACAATCACACTTTCATCACACCAGCAACAGTGATGCAATATTGTAATGCAATGTGGTGTCTTCACCTCCCAACATAATCTGACACTGCTGGGTAAGAGTATCCTCCCATTGCAAGCTCCAACTACAAAACCCACGTGCTCTGGGACCCAAAACCTTCTGGGCATAAGACTCTTCCTGCTTTCTCTGGAGGACTGCTGGCCCTTTGGGATGGCAGTGTTATGCAGAGGGTGATTCGGCAGTGTGAATTGATGATAGGGAGCTCCAGCCAAATCCTTCAGGGATTTTAGTTTTCACTCTTTCAACTTATACCTCTATATTTGCATAAAGTAAATGTTAGCCATTCTGCAAACAAACAAGCTTGGACTGATGTGCATGTGTCCCAGGGTTTGGTTTCCGAGCATGGACTTTTGCGTTTCGTGGCTGAGCAGAACAGTGACTGGATTATCATGTAATGTATCTTAAACAAAAATCTGATCAACCTCCTTTTCCTTGGAATTGAAAGATTTTCCTGTAGATGCTCTTCAGCTGATGGTGTCAGGACAGCCTTTACTTGAAATGAATTAGAGTGTTCCCAATGTTCAGAAGCAACAGGCTTTGCTTCACTCTTATTTGTTTTGTTTCATGAAGACAGTTCTTCTGTTCTGTGCAAGGGTCACATCCCCACGTTCTTCACGGGTTTGTTTAACAAGATGCTTAATGTTTATTTACACAAAGAAGGGTGCCCAGATCTGCTTGTCTTCAAAGCTGCTGTCTGTCTGTCTGCTGCGTTTCTCTAGTACCTAGCGCCATGCTCTACACAGATGCAAGCACCCCAATTAGTTGTAAGAGCATTGATGCCCACTATCCCAAGGCATTGCTAACCAGAGACACCCAGAAGTGAGCAAAGACTCTCACTAGCCCGCAGTGCAGGTTCTGTAACATGTTTGAACTGTTCACTTTTTGAACTACAATATACACACTCTCCCTCACACACAATTTGGTGGCTGGGCTGAATTCATGTTTTGTTTTTCAGGACACCCAACTAGGATCAGCATGAGGAACAAATTGCAGCTCCAGGCAATTCCCTTCTTTCTTTTACTTCAGCACAGTAAGTTTCCAGGTTTCTTTCCCAGGCTTTCACATCTGTGCGGCTTCTTTATCCTGCTGACCATTGTTTAAGGGCTCTGCTGAACTGTCTGAAATGGGTCAGAGCCAATGGAGGGCTGAAGCTCAAGATATTCAAGTTAAAGTTGATTGAGTAAAGGTTCAGGATCAGTGGTATTTGGTCTCAAGCAGTTTTCTCTTCCTGTTGATAACAGTATAGCCAAGTGCTGGGCTTTTTGGGTCCCTCTACATTCCAAGCTAGGGGTGTGATTCCCTAGCTCTGATCAAGTGAGCACGCTGAAAATAGAGCATAGCCGTGACAGTGAAAGGGGAAAGCTGCCAAAGGACGCACTCATTTCCATTGGGCACCTGGGCAGTGAGGCATCTCACCATAGCCTGCACTTAGCTGGAGGATGTCTTTCGTGTGCCTGCTGTGGCACAGCTCCCTGAAACTACCAGTCGGTGGCAACCCAAGCCCGGCCTCCGCAGGCCTCTCTCTGTCCGGGTTAGCAACAGGCACACACTGCCCCCAAGCTGTCTGAGCCCCTGTCCACTGCAAACTCACAGAGCTCTTATATTTGCTATTCCCAAAACAATGGTACAAACCAGCCTTTAAGAGCAGCACTTAGCTGAACACCCAGCACTTAGGTACATCGAGTGAAAATAAGAATACGTTTATTATCAAATAAGAGATTCAAGTGACAGAAAGTGAGACTATTGGAGACAGACAGTTACATATAAAACAAAATCATAATGCACTTTCTAGAGACTAACCTTAAGTAACAGGGCATTCCCCTATTTTCCCTCAGATCGCTTGCCGCAAGTTCTTTCCCGATTTTCAAACAGTTGCGTTGAGAACTCTCTCATAAAATCAAGTCTGCTGGCAGCTTGTTCTTATACCTGAAGGGATTCTAGAGTGTATCTCTACACCCACAAAAGACCAGAACAGACCTTTGATGTTCACCTGAAAACAGAACCCTCCCCTCTTCCTGTTAATTTCCTTCATATGACTTTGTATGCTAAGACACACAATATACAATGGCCCACCAGGCCGTTATGAGTCTCCCACCCTCTGCCTGGTGAAGATACAGTACATTTGAGTGACTTGCTTTTAACTATGGATCTAGAAACCATAATTTAGCTTGTGTGCATGCACGCGCATGTGTAAAACTCCACACATATTTTCCATACATACATCTCACAATGATCATGAGGACCAGTGAGACACGGGCTTTCGGAACAGATCTTCTCTGATTCTGTTTGGTGAATGCATGAGATCCCTGCACCTCGACATACCCTGTGCCCTCTGCCAGTTGCTATCAAGCAGTCCTTGGATAACACAGGATGCTAGGCACACTCCGTGCTGCTAACCCCTCCAATGGCTCGCACTGCCATGCTGACACTCATTTTGAGTGTCCTAATTTGATGAGCTCTAGTGCAAGTCTGTCTTCTCAAGATGGGATTACGCCCCTAGCCCCAAGTATAGATGTGACGCAGGATTCATAGCTGGTGGGTGTTTCAGCAGAAATGGCTTCTATTCAGGTGTGTTATTTAAAATAATTCCAAAACACATTGGCTCTAATGAAGGGCCAGGTGATCTAGAAATGGCCAGCTCAGCACCTCTGGAAAAGCAACTGCCTTTAAATAACCTGCATTGGACTCACAAGGTGAGCCACTCTTTCAAATATATGTGTCCCATTAGCCAGCTGAGTGCTTTGTGAGTGCCTGTTGTCCTTCATCAAAGGCTCCTGGCCACTGTTTAGAACTTTAGCTGAGCCAATATCATTTAGAGCAGAAACCAGCAGAACAAATAGCATCTGCAGGAAACAGGTTTGTGGTTGGATTTTCATTTTCTCTTTCTAAAAGAGCCCCACTAACTTCACACTTGAGTTAGAATAATCAATAAACCCTAGAGCAGACACATCCTGCCCACGTGGCAACTGGGATGAGCTGAAGGCTCCTCATACAGGTGTCAGCAAGACATCGGCTCTGGAGCTGCTCCTTCTCCACCTCACTGGGAGTTCTTCTCTTAAGGAGCCTGCTTCCCAGGGGAGAGTTCCCCCTCTGCACATTGCATTTTACAGACAGCTGTAGCTGTTTTTCCCATATTGCAAGGCATCCTGCTGTCCTTCATCAGATATCTGCCATGTTAGGACATCCAAGAGCTGGCATGGGAAGACTTTAATCAGGTCTTTCAAATGCAGGGTTCTCTGCGCTCATGTTCCGCTGCAGCCCCGCACATTCCCATGGTGGAGTGATATTAATATAATATTCAACACTTACATAATCTTTGGCGATGATTGTTTATATCATGGTAGGGCTTAAGGACCTCTGTCTTGGCTCAGGACCCCCCACTCTGTGCTAGGCGCTGTACAGACATATAACAGAGAGCTAGTCTGTGCCTTAGGAGATTACAGTCGAAGTTTGAGACAGTAGATACCAATAATAATGTTATCATCCAGTTTTACAAAAGTGGAAACCAAGGCACCAAGTGGGACAGTGATTTGTTCAAGAACACAAAGTAAATCGGTACTAGAACTGGGAGGAGAACTCAAGAGCTCCTGGTGCCCTGCCCTGTGTGCAGACCGCTCAACTATGCTGCCTCATACTATATCTATCTATCTATCTATCTATCTATCTATCTATCTATCTATCTATCTATCTATCTATCTATCTATCGTTAGCCCCTGCCCACCTGATCCCAATTGGCAAAGAGGGGTCACCACCCAGCTATAGGTTAATTATTAGAGATTCTCATTTTTACATCCTGGTGGGTCTTGTGAGTATCCACAACTGTCCTCTTTTCCAGTCAATGTCCCAACTTCTCTCTGGGATCTTGCATGCCACTGCTGATTGGTGCCTGTAAGTTGTACCCTGAAGGGAGAAAACAACAGACTAAATGGAGCCCCACTTAGAAAGAAATGGCAGCAGCGAAGCAAAGTCAGTGGGAAAGCTTAGCTTTTATTTTCCTTTGAGCTTCTCAGTCATCATCTCCAGCCTCAACTGGACACAAAACTAAAGGCAGTGCAGTGTTGCTTAAAAATAGATGCATTATCTATGTGTGTGTTTGGGGAGGGGAGATGAATTTGATATGAAGGTGGCTGGACTTGGTGGGCGTTTCTTGCTGATCTGACAAAGGAGTCAGCATTCTCCTCAGTTAAGTCTGGGCAGGTAGCTTTCACTTCAACCACACTGAACACTAATCAAAACTGAGTCTTGTGGCTGTTTTGAATGTCCCCTTAGACCTTTCACACACTGCAGCTTCACAGACGACTGCCTGAGAGATAAAGTGCACCCAGCCACAGAGATGCAGTTAAGAATAGTGTAAGCGAGCACAGCTCCGGGGGAGAGGAAGTATACATCTGTGGGTTTTTAACATCAGGCCCTAGCTTCACCATCACCAAAACTAAAACGCAGGGCCCTTCCTGTCTCTCTGCAGAGGAACAAAGCGTGAAAGAAGCTGTCCTCCGGGCTGTTGTAGTACTGACAAGACTTAGGAATCTTGCAGCAGCTGCAGTGATGGCAATCGCTATCAAGCCACCTGCTGAGTGACTCAGAGTGGGACACATGTCACAAAGGCTCTCCCTCAAGCACTAAGGCCACTGAAGGAGAGGAGTCTCTTCCAAGGGTCCATGGCTTTAAAATCTGCTCTTGACTAATGGGCATTTTGTTCCTTTCAAACAACAGCATGCTGGCAAGAGACACAAATGAGCTAAGAGTCTCCCAACCTCTGACTGTGGGCATGATCCCTTGGGATGCACCATGACCATCAGACACTGGTTGCGTTTCCTGCATTAGCATCATTTTTCTTTTTATTTATTTATTCTTTTCTTTGTTATTTCTTCTGTGGTAACACCCAAAAGCCCCAATCAGATAAGAGCCCCATTGAGCTGTGTGGAGAAGACTGTGCAATGTACACACTGGCTATTGATAAGTTAGCATAGACTACTACACTCTTTATCTTTCCCTTAGCACACCCAGCACTATAAACTGCTGAGGTCCACAGCACTGGCTTACTTTTTTAATGAAATCTCTCACCTTCATAACCCCATGGAGATACTGTCTGTGTGTCATGCTCAGGACCACTCAGGATCCAACACTGCCATAACAGTACATTTCAAAGGCTAACATCTGAACAGAACACTGCAGCACCAAATGCTGTTATATGTCAGTTTTCAACTACAACTCAATGCATGAAGAAACCCCAGCACGTCGTTTTCTTGACTTCTTCTCCCCATGTTAGAAACTTGTTTCAGTTATTTATTTAAAGGTTTTTTTAATCACACCTATCACTTTGCCCTTTCAACACCTTACACAGATTAAACAAATACAAAATTAAAGTATCTTTGTGCTAGGATTTCAGAAAAAGCTTTTTCTCAACCTCTGGAGCCGGCTATAAAAAAGAACTAATGTGTAATCACTAAGCTGTGAAAAATTATCAACAGAGAGAGCTGAAAAGAATTCGTTATTAAAAGATTTGTTTTCTACAAAATAAACATTTTGGAATTGTTATACAAAAACCCTTAAAAGAATGATATGGTTGCAAAGTAAAGCACTCAGAGATCAGGAAATGCCCGAATCGTGCAGTCTCTGAATGATCATATACAGTCTGTGTTCTACGTAAGTCTGGTCTGTTGCAGAAATAATCACATGGAACTAAACGCTGTCTCATGATGTGTAGGTAAAGGGCAGAGTTAAGGTTGCACAGTTGATCACAATTTGGGCATATCCTGACTTTTCAGCACTTCACTTGCATCTCTCTGGCTTAAAATCGTTTTCCGCCTTTGAGGCCTCCATACACTCGAAGCTCCATGTATTGCGGTGAACTGTCACAGAGAGCAGCTTGTGTCACTCATGTTGCTGGGCCATGTCCAGTGCTGGGGCCTGAGTGTAGTGACCTGACGGCAGTTTGGTCCAGCACTGAAGCTGTTGCATTGTTTTCTCTCCCTGAACCTACAGCTACATGTTGTGAAGATCTCATTTGTTCTGTGGACTATCTACAGACTCTGACTTGTATCCAGAAAACTGACCTCGGTGGGACTCTGTATAACCTCACTGCAACTTGGTATGTATTCATAAGAGAGAGAATAAAGATGAGATTTGCTGTGATTTGCCAGAGGCTCTGGCCCCAATAATAGGGAATGAGAGTACTGCTCTTCTTTCCGGGGTCAGGGCAGTCTCATTCTCACTGTCTAGCTCACGCTGTAGCCAACTGCCCAGCTAACAACAGACACCTAGCTCCCATAACAGAGCTGCTTTGCCCCAGCATCCATGGCTGCCTCCTGACTCCTGTTGTCTTTGCTTCATTTCATCTCACACCCTGGAAGTGACTTTGCCCCGTCACAGTTGAGGCAGGGTTTGTTGCTGTTCGACAATGGAATTTAATTCATTTGGGGCAGAATGTTGGCACTCAGCCATTTTGTTCACAGACATTCCTAAAGCTACTGTGTCTCCTTGCTGGCATGTGTGTTTATTTCAAAAGAGACCATGCAGCTTATAGATAGCATGTATGTTAACCTATAACACCTGATCTGCTCCAAAGGAGTAGCCATGTTAGTCTGTTTCAGCAGAACAATGAGGAGATTTGTGGCACCTTAAAGAGTAACTAATTTCTTGGGCTTAAGCTTTCATGGCTAGAACCTACTTCGTCAGATGCATGAAGTGGAAACTTCAGTTTGTTAGGTAAAGTTTAGTGAAATTTCAACTTCATGTATCTGGCAAAGGGGGTTCTAGCCCATGAAAGCTTACGCCTAAATGAATGTGCTTGTTCTTAAGGTCCCACAGATCTTCTTTGTAACCCTGTCTGTTGACTTTGGAGCTTCCTGTTTCCCCCTCTGTACATCTCAGTGCTGGTTTCTGCTCACTGTATTCAGAAGTTTTTCTCATAACTCTGCTTACAGCTGAGTAAACAGAAGGAACAGATTTTTGCAAATATTTGTTTGAATTCAGAAGTAAATTTCCATTTAAAAACTTAATTGTGCCATTTTTGCTTTTCATCAGCTTTTCTGCTAACTCCTTTAGGTATGTTCTGTTAATAAATCACAGACTAGCCTCATTAAAAAACATGGTTTTGATTTTTAAAGGATCCTTGAAGAAGAGATGAACTCTGCTGAGCACACCTGCAATCTCCTCCAGTCATCCAGAACTGCTACCCACACACAGTACGTGTGCTTCATGGACCTGATGGAATTCAGTGCTGATGACAAGTTCAGAGTAGATGTAACAAAGCTAACTGGCGGGCAATACACAATTTCCAAAGCATGCAACGAATTTATTGTGAAGGAGAACAGTAAGTACAAAGACGTATGAACCTGGCTTTCAGTAATTAGAGCCATATGCCTCTGGGCATATGTAGCTCTGAGTCTCCTTTGAGTGCATGAAACAGCATCAAGTGTTTGTGCGTGCATGTTCCTAGGTGGGGGCCGGTTGCATGACACTGCTCTCTGTCTGACCATGCTGGAGTGGCATGCATGTGTCGGTACCTAGATATGTCTTTTCCCCGGAGTATCAGGTGATTTGTTCCCACTTCAGATCTGCTCCAGAGCCATGTAACTACAATGTCACTTGTTTAGCCAAATTCAGAAGTGACAGTGAAGGGTCAATTCCATTAGACATGTCACAAACATCCTCTATAGAGGACTGTACCAGTCTTTCCAGTAGGAAACCAAAGAGCAACATATACTTATAGACTGTAAGGTCAGAAGGGACCAGTACGATCATCTAGTCTGGCCTCCTGCACAACGCAGGCCACAAAACCTCACCCGCCCCCTCCTGTAATAAACCTCTAACCTACGACTGAGTTATTAAAGTCCTCAAATCATGATTCAAAGACTTTAAAGTACAGAGAATTCACTAGCAAGGGAGTCCCATGCTACAGAGGAAGGCAAAAAACCTCCAGAGCCCTTTGCCAATCTGCCCTGGGGGAAAATTCCTTCCTGGCCCCAAATATGGCGATCAGTTAAACCCTGAGCATGTGGGCAAGTCTCACCAGCCAGACACCCAAGAAAGAATTCTCTGTAATAACTCAGAACCCCCCATCTAATGTCACTTCTCAGGTCACTGGTGTATCCACCATCAGTAGTAAAACACTGGTCAAATGCCAAGCTAGGCTGTCCCATCGTACCATCCCCTCCATATATTTATCAAGCTCAGTTTTGAAGCCAGCTACGTTACTGATGTTATTGTCCTATCTGGCGGCACAAAATAGCCTTAGAACAATGCGGACGGGGTCACCTCTTGTACAGGGCAGCTGATCTTCATGATGGGAAGTTCAGGGTGAAGTCTGACATAGACTATTCTTTCAGTTCACACGGCATGTTGCTGAATCCTGCAGTAAGCTGTGATGTTAATAAGTGTCCAACCAGCTGATTGGCCAGACAGAGTGATATCCACTGACAAAGTTTCAGTATTTGGTTTGTCATGAAAATGAAATTTCAGGTAACGTGTCTAGAAGAGCGTCACAAAGAATCCAGGGAAATGGAGCATTGCATGGGCATGAGCCATAAGTAACTGCTGCTGATTTTGGAGACAATTCCAGTCCTCTTTGTCCAAACTGTGCATCTCTCGTTAGTGCTGGGGTCTCGTTACAGTGAAAATTGGCACAATTGGTCTTTCTGTGTTCCTACCCACAGTTAAACCATCCCCTCCGTTCAATCTGACTGCCACCTTTTCAGATGGCTATAATATCTCGTGGGAAACCCTCTATCAGAACGCTCTGTCTTACTATTTGAATGATGAGCTGCAATACGAGCTGCGGTATAAGAAGAGGAGCGACAGCTGGGAGGTAAGAGGGAGGCAAGGATACCCATGCGCCAGCAGAACACATGTGCAGGCATGAAGCAAAGCAGGAGAAGCAGAGGAACTTGTAGAATAAAACCCTTTGCTGGGTGTGGGTGGATGAGAAGAAGGTTTCCTCAAGATGTTTTGTCATTTAATTGTCTTGGTTGGAAAGAGAACTAAAACTGAAGCAGGATTTGGAAATCAGGATAATTTATCCTTGTGGGTGAGGGGTAGGAAAGACTTCTAGCTTCCCATTGATTGCACGTGACACTATCTGCTGCGACAGCCCTGCACGTGGATCCTGCTCCTAAGATGCTCACGGTGTCATACTTAGCTGGGAGGGAGGAGGACCCATGTCACACTCCTTTTATTTTCTCATTCCCCTGACAGGACAGCACCCTGGCTGAGCAGCCTCTGCTAGTCCTTGGCTGGCTGCAGCATTGGCTGGAGCGATTCCTCTGGTGGAGGACAGGCCTGAGACTAAGGCTGCATCTACACGACCAGTGCAGCAGTGCAGCTGAGCCGATGCCGCTGTGCTGCTGCAGCAAGTCAGGTGACGATGCTCTGCTGATAGGAGAGAGAGAGTCCCCTTGTCAGCATAAACCCACCCCTGCGAGCAGCAGGTGCTCTCCATGCGCAGGAGCTGCAGCAGCCTCCAAACTGTGCAGTGCACAGGCCAGTAGAAGGGCTAACTGTGTCAGTGTCAGCCTGCTGTCAATCCAGGCGCTGCACTGAGTGCTGGCTCCCAGTACAGTGGCCCATTGCTGTGCTGCAGCCTGCCACAGATGAAGCCTGCCCGGCTGTGTCCTGCTTTTTTCCAGGCTGTGCCAGAAGGGGAAAGTGGTTTGTAGTTATGCAGAGTAACCCTGGCCATTCCGGCAACATTACCCAAGGAGAGAGCTCCCATTCGTGATATGTCGAGTGCAATCAATGGGAATGGCTCAGGACAGGAGACTCTAGGGTCTTAGGTCCTGGCTGCATGGCTCCCCATTCACCCTAGATACTACTTCTAAGAGTTACTGCTTAAGGCAAATTGCATTGCAGCCCCTGCTCCCGAGGGAGGGACATGCCGTGTACCCCTCTCCCTCAGCCTGCACAGCGCAATTCTTCCCTTCTGGCTGCAGAGGGGAGGGTGTTACGGAATGCCTCTGCTCAGCATGGACAGGCAGCCCAGCGTGCAGCATGTGTAGCAAGGCTGTGGGTGTTGCCAATGTTTCTCTTAGCTGAGATCACAGATATTTTCTAGGACATGCTCAGACCTGCCTGGCTACCCGCAGTGCAACAGATCTGGTTGTTGCATTTCAGAGCGGGGCTGGCGTCAAAGCATCAGCTTCAGCTAGGAATTATGGATGAGCTAGTCCTAGCCCATCACTGCTGGAATAAGGTCCAGTGGGCGTGAAAACAGAGACCTTGGCACCTCAAAGACTTGGAATGTTTACAAGCCAGGTCTGTTCTGTGGGCTCAGGCCTCTCTCTAGTGATATGCCATTGCTATTCAGAAGGCAGAGCCAGGGGTCAGATGGTTCGAAAAGGTTTCATTTAGTTGGACTAATATTGAAACTGACACTTCCTTAGTCAGAAGCAGAATCTGTGGGGGTGGGGAGAGAGGGCTGGGAATGAACCCACAACTTCTGCTAAAAGCTGCTTTGGTGTTTCACTTTGCACAGCATCAGAAGAGTAAAGTGATCCCGGAGGACAAGAGAAGTGTGATGCTCCTGACCTTGGAATTCCAGAGTGATACTGACTATGAATTCCAGGTGCGAGCCAAGCCCCGACCTGACTCTGGCTACCTGGGATTTTGGAGTGAATGGAGTCCCCTGCTAACCCTGAGAACTGAACCTGAGGGTAAACAGCATCAGCTTCTCTTTGCCTTCCTGTCCTTGCTGCATCCTCACCTGTTTGATGCTAGAGAATGTTCACAGAAACTGTTAAAACAGAAGCCAGGACCATAGCTGCCAGGGCATATGGTGAAGTTCAGCCCATAGCATTATTTAGCAGAGCTCGTAAGCCCCCAAATTGGTCTGCCAGAGCCTAGGTTTATGATGGGCCTGCGGCAAAGTCTACCTTACCTTGGGGGACATTTGGGGAGGGTATGTTGAGGTATAGTGGGTCTGAAGAGGTTATGAACTGATGCTGTTGTAATTTGGGGCCTTTGCATTGGTTTTACAATAAGTAATAGACACTGCATTTAGAGCAGGGGTCTAAAACATGCAGCCCACAAACCTCTTCCATCTGGCCTGCAGCTACACCTTCTGCAGGACTACACGCTCTCTAACAGAGAGAAAGAGAGGTCTCGCATACCCAGTGCTCTGCAATGTCACAAGAGTGTCACGTCTTGCAATGTCACAGAGCACTGGGTATACGAGGCGGCGCTCCCGGACCACACTCACTCCCTAACAGAGAGAGAAAGAATTGTATCACAGAGCGCAGTTTCACATACACAGCACTCGCGATGCTGCAGAACGGAAGTGCCATAGTAATTTGATTTATGGTACGGATGGCCCACCTGAAGTACATTTAAGTCAAATCTGGCCTGCCCTAGCGAATGAGTTTGACACCTCTGGTTTAGAGGCTAAGTCTGTAGTGCAATTTTAAAATCCATGAGAGGTTGAGTCCACAGAGTCAGCCTCCAAGGTCTAACCCTATCCCATTATAAAGAGTGGTGGAGTCACTGGGAGTGTGGGCTCTGAAATCCACCCTGTTCCTTGGACGTCAGGCCCCAGCTCCAGCCCAAGCCTGTATTTCTACACAGCAGTTTTTAGCACCATCATGTGCACCCGAGTGAAGGCCTGGGCTCTGAGACTCATTGCCATGGGTTTGAAACTTTAGTGTAGACATGCCTAAAGAGGCCCTTGTTTGAGGACAGAGCAGTGAGTGTTTGTACCAGTTTTCTTTTACATGTTGGCCCTCAGGGTTCTGCTCGCTGACAGTTGTCAGAAACCAGGACAATCTGGGAGGAACAGGTTCCACTGCTGGAGGTCAGGGTCCCACACTCAGATAGGGTTTGAGTTTGGGGCTCTGACTTTCAGGATTGGGGAATTTCTATCCAGCTTTGACACCAGGGTGTCCTGACTCCTGGACAGAGCTCATTCCAGTGCACAGAGCAATGTAAGTAGTGTTTGACCAAGGAGGCAGGGGATCTTCCACCGGTGCATTAGGGGAGTGCTGCCTCAAGGTGTGCTGGGTGAGGGGACAATGACTAGTGTCAGAGATGGGCTCTGGTTCCCTCTCCCGCAAGGCAACTGCCAAGAATGCGTTCTGCTATATGTTGTAGGTTTAGGATATCAGCTCAGACATTTTATGTTTTTACATCCGGCCCCTTGCCTGCCTCATAATCCAGGCCCCCTTTTCCAGCCAGTTTCTGAAGCCCATGGAAGATGTCCCAGGGAGGCAGCTGACCAACATCAGATCAGGGGCCCTTGGTACAGTGCGATACCCTGCACAAGGAGGCCTGTGTAATAGGAAGTGCCTAGAAGTGCAAAGTCCGCAGGATGTGGCTGGCCAGAGCTGTGGACAGAAGCCCAGACTGCGATCAGATTCTGTGCTACCCATACCCCTGCCATGGGAGCGACTCCATGTGAGCTCCCAAGGAGGAGAAATGCCTGACCCCTGCTCCAGAGACCTGTGCCCCAGGCCAGAGCTTCAGAGGCCACAGAAAGGGATTCTGGGTTAGAGAGCCCAGTGTGTTTCCACCCTTCTGCCCTTGTCCTTTCCTGTTTTTCTCTGGTCTCTTTAGTGCAGAGTAAGAGCTGACTAACCCTGCTTGCTTCACACTCAGAGATCACAGGAGTGCGATGGCTGGTGGTGCTGCTCGCCTTTGCTCTGGTGACTGTCTCCATCACGGTGTTTCTGACCAAACACCAGAGGTAAGAGCACACAGGGGTCTGGCAAATGCTTCTGCTCGGCACCTGCTACATATGGCCTCCCAGTCCCAGGTGTCTCTGATCTGTGTTAGCCCAGAGTGGGCTGCTGCTGTTCCATGGAGGAAACTCCACTTTAATGTAGTAACCCACCATGAAAGGCACAGAGACTCAGCCCTGCACTGTGATCTCCTGATCTCGACTCTCAGCCCTGCCCTTCAGAGAGTTCTGCTGCTGCCTGCGGCACGCGAGCTCCTGGCCTTTGTTCTTCACATGCGGAACTCAGTCCTCTCCTCTCTGAGCAGACTCTGCCCTCTGGCGGAGCTCACTTGGGCCAGACTGCCATTCCCCAGCCCATTGAATTGGGAGCACTGCTAATTACTGCTTGCGTGGAACCCAGAGCATCTGGGGTGATGGGAGAGTAGGTTTGCTACTGACCCAGACTGGGGCACTGGAGAGCAGAACACAGGCCACGAAAAGTGTGCCTGTTCCAAGCTGTTCCAAACTCCAAACTCAGGCTGGGCGAAGGAAGGGTTCTTAGGGGTTTGTAGGTTTTTGAGAAGTCTAGAGTGGAGCCTGGGTATTGGGCATTTCCAGGGTTGGGTGTCCAGGTGTAAAAGGGCAAGGGGAACAGGTACCACGAAGTTCTGGGCAGAAGCTGGGAGCCTTTTTTCTAGGCAGGCCAGGGTCTGAGTATTATTGGAGGCGGGGATCAAGGCCCACTTTTTTGTTACTCAGAGCCTGGAGGCCACACTAGTTAAAAATTCCATTAGCCTGGCCCATCCTGAGGCACAGGAGGATGGGGTGTCACCAAGAGGGTAGATCCCTCCATTTCCGTATCCGAACCCGCTCAAGGGAAATTAACGCTCCCCACAAGGCCTGGGCAGGCAACTCCAGCTGCTTAATCTCAGAAACTTTGGTTTGGGTCTGTGGCACTTGCTGGACACTGAATGACCCTGCTCTTGTTTTCTGTTCCAGCATATGGAAGAAGCTGGGGGTTTTCATCCCGGATCCTGCTCCCTTTTTCAAACCACTCTATATGATACACAACGGAGATTTCAAGGTACACATTGAATAGAGCATGTTCATGAGCAGAGGGGCACACTGCAGAGTTAAAACAAATGGCACAACTCCTTCCCTTCAGCTGGGGCTTTCCAGAGGAAGCAGAAGGAGGAGGAGTCCTATTGCAAGAGAGTGTCAATTGACCGTTGGTGCGGGTTTGAATTTACCAATGTATCTGCCCAGGCTGGATTTAGGAGCAGTGACATTCTTCAAGCTACAGCTGTCTGTGAGCTAGGCAAGTGCCTCTCTGCAGTTGGTAACTTTATCAAGTTTCCCTGATTCTCTTCTCAGTTAAAACCAGCCAAACTCTTCTTTGCTTTAATCCTTAACATTTCCCTCTCTGGCTAAATGGCATGTGAAGAGCAGCCTTTACAATGGAATTCTGAGGGACTCTAAAGTGAAGGGAGAAAACTGAAACACAAGTGTGCTTTTCAGTTCGTAATCCAAGGGGACCCTGCCATGCAATGGATGGATGGCGACAGTGCCAGTATCCAAAGGCAGATTTCACATTATCTTCCTGCATGGTTTCCTGTTGTTAAAGCAGCTCTTATCAGAGACACTTAAAAATCTATCTCTTGGTTTGGTTTGGTTTCTTCTGTGACCCCCTTGGGAGAAAGACCAGCTGCACCCTTATGTAGACACTGTAACCAGGTGTGCAAAGAGTTTGTTAGTTAAAGGGGTAAATTTTCATATTTTCTGCTCATGGGTTCATGCAGAACAATATAAAAATGGCTCCCATTATAGTGCCCCTCCCATGTCCCATTCTAATGCCCGCTCCCCTCTTCCATTTCCACCTTACTTCACTACCTCCCTTCTTACGTCTCCATTAAACTTATCAAGCCTTTCACTTGCTTCTTACTCACTTATTGCTGATAATTGTGAAACGCGTTTCTTTATTCCTGGTGGGGATGCAGGGGGGGTGTCTCTCCCTGAGGCTGATCAGCCATGGAATCTACACCTGGGAGTTTGCTATCTTGTATCTCTCACTGGAGTCCTTCTGATGTCTCAGCATAAACAGCTTTCCCTGTACATGATCTCACCTTTATTGCAGGGTAGTTGAATAGTTACCAAAGCCCCACATTCAAGCAGTGGCTGACTCCCACAACAAGTTGCAATTTTGTGCCACAAGATGCGACCTTAGAATGGCAGAAAATTACAATATACAAAAAATGGCCTACAATTGCATACTGAAAATATTATAATGCTGTGCTATAAACGAATGATAGGTCCGCACCTGGCATGCTATGTGCTGGGCTGGAAACTGCATCTACAACAGAATAGAGCAAAAATATAAAACATTCAGAGACAAAAAAGTACATTGATTGCCGGCCTTGAGACAGCATGTGTTGTGAGTTCCTTATACTTAGATCAGAGGGAAACAAAGAAAAAGGGACTTGGGAGAGGTATACGAAATGCTGGCTGGTCCAGCAGAGAAGGACTGCAGACTCCCATTCACCCTCTCACATACCACAAGAGCAAAGGGATCTGTAAGGACAATGAAAGACAACACACTTCAAATTGATAAAAGAAAGATTTTTTATGCAAGTCATAATGAGCACCTGGAATTCATGGCCGCAAGGTAGCGTTGAGGCCAAGAGAGGCGCAGCAGAATTCCAGCTGTATATCTGGCTTAAAGCGCATCCACAGTTCCAGTAGAGAAGATAAATGATCTATATTTATGGTTCTTGTTTCCAGGCATAAGCCATCTCTTTGACAGGGTAAAGAGAAACTCCCTCTCATCTGTGTAAAGGCTGGTGAGGTCTCTCACTAACTCCCCAAAAGGGACTCTCAGGTGCTACCACATCCCATCCCTCTGGTGCCCAAAGCAGAGTCTGTGCCAGCTCAGACAAAAGCCTGGGGGTGGAGCTACAGCAATTCCCAGCTGTGGTTCTGAGGCGACCCAGGGAGCTCAGCAAGTGCACATAAGTCTCCTGACTGCCCTGAAAGGAAAGGAGGGGATGAGGCAGGGACATGATGAGCAGCCACTGAGGTAGGGGAGATTGGGGAAGCAAAGGAGCAACCGTGGTAGAATTGTGCCGTGGTAGAATGTTGGTTCCATAGGAGGAACGTACATCGGGAGACAGTTGGTATGAGTCTGTCTTAAACCAGCATCCCGGAGACAAGCCCCAAGCCCAAACTGCAGCCTGCAGGGGCCGTTCCTTGTCCTCCGCAGCCCTGCCATGAGCACTGCTCATCCCAAAGCAGCTCGTAATATTCTGGACAGAGGTCACTTCACCCTGCTCTGTGCTGGACAAGTGGCAGCAATTCTCCAACCACGTGGGACAGAGACATTAGCCCATTCTGGCCCTAGTTATCCTGGTGGGTGCTGCTGCGAGGCAATGAAAGGTTATTCATTTCTAAGGCACAAAAGGGTGACGCTGAGATACTTCTGGGAAATTAATAAAGTTGCAGAAATAAAGCGACATTCGCCCACACAGTTATCAGCCACAGTGCAAAATGCACAGACGAGGGCTCTGCAGAGGATGTGGTGACCTTGCTAACACCTGAATAGGGACTTTATTATCAGCTGGCAGAAAACAACTGTTCTAGGACATAGTCAACCACAGTCTGTCTGCACAAAACCAGGTAGCTGAAGTATTCTTGCAAATCAGGTGTAAATTCTCTTCAGGTAGTGCTGAGGAAAAAGGCAGAAAGAGCCCAAGATTCAGTAGATTTGCCCCACTTGTTCCTTCTCAAATGCTTTGAAGTCTTAGTAGTATCTGTGGGTATTGTGTGCTGTGGGTGTGAGGTTCCGTTATGGCTTCACTTTCACTTACTCTTTACTTCATGAGACTTCCTCCTTGATTTTTTGCTTCCCTCATGCAGGGATTTAGTCCAGAGAAGGATCAGGGTTGGTGACTGTCTTTTTATTTGTTTTAATACAAGGAAAATCTGTTCAGTAATTTCTGGGTTATGGAAGAATGAAAAATACCGGCTCCAAAGCTGCTGTGTTTACAGAGTTTGTTAGCCCAGCACCTTTGGCTCCCTAGGTCCATTTATTCCATCAAAATTCACACACCAGCCCAATACGGAGCTGGTGGAATGAAGCCTCTTTCCCTTTTTGTCTTTGGGGGTGCCCCTGCGTATGGCAGTCCTGTTTCTGACTGGCAGTGAATTAGCGATCCCCATAAGTGCAGGCAGTATTGTGAGAGAACATATTGTCATAAATAAAGCCAGAACTGAAAGCAGCCATTTGCTTACTAGTTATTTTATTCCAGGGGGGTAGCTGTGTTAGTTAGCAAAAACAACGAGAGTCCTGTGGCACCTTAGAGACTAACACATTTCTTTGGGCATCAGCTTTCATGGGCTCCAGTGAAGTGGGTTGGAGCCCATGGAAGCTGACGCCCGAAGAAATGTGTTAGTCTTTAAGGTGCCCCAGGACTCTCGTTGTTTTAGTTATTTTGTGCAATCCTTGTTGCACTCTGTTTGGACGTAGGCCCTTCGGAGAAGGAGTGAGAGATGGCAGGCAAGCAGCAGTATATTCTGCCTGTTTAACTCCAAGAAAAAGAGTTTGTGCTTTTTCTGTAAACAGCCTTTTGCCCTGTAGGAGCACCTTCCCATCCTTTACAGGTCACATAAAGCCTGGGTTAAAAACAAGTTAATCAACATAAACCTTGATTCCAGCTTCAAATGTATGTTCTCCACGAAGTGTGTGAGACAGCAAGAAACAGTGTTCCAGACCTCACCCTCTACATCTCAATTGTCTCTAGTTAAACTGGAAGCAGTTTCAGTCAGAGACTGGTTTTCTATGTCTGTGCAGCACCCTCTTCTGCAATATACATTATTGATATGAATTGGCCCAACCCTTATTTTGAGCTAGAGTTGCAGAGAGAATTTGATGGTTTAACCAGGAGCAATGTCTGTGAAATAAAGAAAACGAAGGCTGTGGTTGTTTTGGGGCCATGCCCAGAGATCATGAGGTGCCTCCCACTCCAGACAGAAGTGCCCCAGCCCCTAGTGGCTGATGAGCTAGATTCTTGAATTTATAGGTGACAGGACAAGTGAGAGCAAAGCTGGAAGAGAAGGGGGAGTGTTGGGGCTGGGGAGGGTCACACAAAGACTTGGGCGGCAGTTTGATCATGTACACCGGGGCAGTGGTGCAGCAAACAGCTTTTCTTGGGTCTTTCTCAACCGAAGGGGCAGCATGGCAAACACATGGAGCTGCACGTGTGAGAGGGTGACAGGAGGGCATTAAGTCTGATTGCTGGGTGATGTGCAGCCGGGGAAGGGGCAGGCTCTCTGATGTAGGGCCTTCAAGGCCAGGCCAGGAGCTTGACCTGAAGAATCAGAGTCCAAAGGCAGGAGAACCCTCCAAGCCTGAAGGGCAAGTAGAAACCAATGAAATGAAGAGCTACATAAGACTACCTAATTTAATTAAGTTAAAGATAATTCCTCTGCATCTGTGTGCTTGGCATAAGAACAGTCATAGTAGATCAGACCCAATGGTCAATCTAGACCAGTACCCCGTCTTCAAAGCGTCTGACGAAGTGGGATTTTCTCCCACGAAAGCTCATGCGATAAATAAATCTGTTAGTCTTTAAAAGTGCCCCAGGACTCTGTTTGTTTGTCTTCTGACAGTGGCTGATGCCCAGTGCTTCAGAGGGAATGAACAGAACAGGTAATCATCAAGTGATCCAATCCCCAGTTGCTCATTGCCAGCTTCTAGCAAATAACACCACTGAAATTCTTGCCATTCCTAGTTGTTTAGTTAGATTTCCTTCTAAGAAACAATTCAGTTCTTTGGGCACATGTGTACAGAGCCTGAACACTGCCTGAAGCTTCCGGCCACCATGGAGTTCAGCATTTCTAACCTCTCTCCTTGTCTTTCTTTGTGCAGAAGTGGGTTGGTGCATCCTGTACCAAAGCAACACTGGATTTCTTTGAGTGGGGAATTGTCCTCCCTGAAGTTTTAGAAGTTTACAGCAAGCACGTTTCTCACAACACTTCTGAGGAGCTGAAAGAACTCAATAAAAATCCCCACTTCAAGCCCTGTGTGTCCTGCCTTGCCGTGCATGGTCAGAACAGCCCGTCCCATTTGTACAGTTTGAACAGGACCGGTGGGACACAGGACCAGTCCTATGGCCATCTCTCTATTGACACAGTAACTGTAGCTGATGAGTTCATGCCTTGTTACCCACAGTGCGACTGCGACATTGCTCACAGGGGTCATGAGCATCTGAATGATAAAGATGATGATGTTGGAGAGGAAGGCTACCCCAAGATTAATCTTGACGGTGGCAACAGTGAGATTGCCCTCAGTTTGCCTTTGGCTGCCCTGAGTGCACAGGACAAAATCATTTCCTCAGGCTCTGTCTCTGCGGAGCACTCATGGAGGAGCGCAAGTCCCTCGGTGCATCGCCCAATGGAAGAGGCATTTGGAGGAGGGATGGGGAGTATTTTAGAAGCCCTTTGCCTGCATCCCGAGCAATGGGATTTAGAAAGTCCAACTTCTCTGCCTTCTCCAGATGGTGAAAGTGTTTCCTATAGCGATGGCCCTTATGACTTTTTCTCTTCTAAGACACGAACTGGTGATGGTTACCCAGCAACCTGCCTGGACTTAGACACCATTGACAGTGGATTTGTAGACTCAGACTGTGGGAGTCCAACTGAGTGTGAGTTTGAGAAAAGCAGTCAGAGCAATTCAGGGTGTAGTTCTGGATCCATCACACTTGAAAAGGAAGGAGAGGACTTCCCACGGAGCTATGTAAAACAGTGGGTCTCCTGCAGCTCTGCCACACCACCCAGTGGAACTCAGACAAACTAAGGACTTTTTCTCCTTTCCATTTCCTGTGCACTAATACAGGGCTCAGAGAAACTAAGTAGCACAAGAACAGAACAAAACTTGCTTAGCGCATGCTATATCTTACGCAACTTAAACTAGCAGCTCCAAAGAAACTGGCCTTTTTCTAATGCTATTCACCCTAAGTTTGTCACTAAAATCTGACATGATCTTTTCTTCTTTTACAACATTTCTGGTCAGACTGGTGCACACTGAGCTTATAGAATTTAATTTCTTCCAAGCAAGAGAAGCAGCTGCACAAGATATTTTGAAGTCAAATTTATAAAGAGAATATGAAAGTTTAAAATGACTCTTCCTCACTATTCTCAGTGGGCCTGGGAGTTTGAGAGCATTTATATCTTTTGTAAGCATCATCATCCAAATTTTAGTGTGCAGGAAACTGAACAGAACTCAAGTTTCAGAGACTCAGTTCCTGTATAGGGTTTGACAGCATATTTTACAAGATAGACTCTTACTCCCTCATTCTTTGAACCTACATCTTAATGTAGTAGTTTCTCAGCAAAGCAACACCTTCCAACTCCTGACAAATTCTCACCACTTTAGGGTCTGCATCTTCAAGCAACATCTTTAAAAATACCTGCTAAGCATATTAAGGATAGCATTGTAGTGGCTTTTAGATTTATGGAAGAAATGCAGGGAATGTGTGTCTGTGTGTCTGTCTACTCTAGAAGGAAGCCCTGACTGGGTCTTTGGGTACTACTGCAGTCTGACCGTTTTACGGTACTCGAACTGGACTGTTCCTGCTTGTGATGAGAGCCACTTGTGACACATGCACTGGGATCAGGCAACCATTTCCTTCGGGCTGATTTGTGACTGCAGTTTGTGTGAGTTAGGATAACTGCATTGTAAAGTTAACATCATATTGTAAGGGTCCAGGCCTGCAGCCTCTCTGTTGCCAGTGTCATGCAATAATCCTGTTCTGTTTGTGATGCAAATAAACTATTCCTGCCTCCCTCCCTCCTGTTACCTGGGATTCCTGCAACATTACCCAGTTCTCCCAGGAGAGATCAGATGTCATCGAGGAAGCGGCATCAGTCACCAATCACAAGCACAGAGCAAAGGATCAGTGATCCAGAATCAGGAGAGGCCAGTTCTGGGCATGCAGAATATCTCTGAACCATCAGGGAAATTCTGGCCCTGTATTCATAGGAAATAGCCTCTGAAAAATCGACAGATTGGCTGGCTCCTCATGATCTAGAGAGTGAGGAGAGCCTTTGCCATGCTGCCTTCCGACTCCATCCAGGGATTCCTCCCTGGACCGTGGAATTGTATCAAGCCAGATTTAGAGGCAAGTTAATGTCTGCTGTAGCCCTCTGTCCATCTCCAGCCCCGCCCTCACTAGCTGTAGCTCTAGTCTTGGCACAGCTCCTCCATCTACATCCCCCTGTGCTGTCTCCAGACGCATCACTGCCCGCTCTCGTCCCAGCGCCCTTCCCCTCTCCTGAAGCTTGGTTTCCGTCCTCGTTTGCCTCCTGGGGGCACATTCTGCACTTGCAGTCTTACCACAGTGCTGCAGGATGTGCTACTCCACTTGCCCTCAGGAGGGCTGCAGAGGAGCACAGATACCATCTCTTTCTCAGCCAGAGGACCAGGAGCAGAAAGTGACTCATTTAAACAAACTCTGTCACTTCCAGAGCCTGATGACAAGTTCAAGAGCCTGGCTAGCTTTGAGATCATAGAATCATAGGGTTGGAAGGGACCTCACCAGGTCATCTAGTCCAACCCCCTGCTAAAAAGCAGGACCACTCCCACTAAATCATCCCAGCCAGGGTTTGTCTAACCGAGCCTTAAAAATCTCCAAAGATGGAGATTCTACCACCTCCCTGGGTAACCCCTTCCAATGCTTCACCACCCTCCTAGTGAGAAAGTTTTTCCTAATGTCCAACCTTGACCTCCCCAGCTGTAATTTGAAACCATTGCTCCTTGTTCTGTCCTCTGTTACCCTCGAGAACAGCCTAGCTCCCTCCTCTTTGGAGCACCCCTTCAAGTAGTTGAAGGTTGCTATCAAATCTCCCCTCAGTCTTCTCTTCTGTAGACTAAATAAGCCTAGTTCCTTCAGTCTCTCCTCATAAGTCATGTGCCCCAGCCCCCTAATCATTTTTGTTGCCCTCCGCTGGACTCTTTCTAATTTGTCCACATCCTTTCTGTAGTGGGGAGCCCAAAACTGGACACAGTATTCCAGATGCGGCCTGACCAGTGTCGAATAGAGGGGAATTATCACATCCCTCGATCTGCTGGCAATACTCCTACTGATGCAGCCTAATATGCCATTGGCCTTTTTGGCAACAAGGGCACACTGTTGGCTCATATTCATCTTCCCATCCACCATAACCCCCAGGTCCTTTTCTACAGCGCTGCTACTTAGCCGATCGGTCCCCAGCCTGTAGCAGTGCATGGGATTTTTCCGTCCTAAGTGCAGGACTTTGCACTTGTCTTTGTTGAACCTCATGAGGTTTCTTTCGGCCCAGTGTTCCAATTTGTCCAAGTCTCCCTGGATCCTGTCCCTGCCCTCCAGAGTATCTACCATTCCCCCCAGCTTGGTGTCATCCACAAACTTACTAAGATAGTAAGAGATACTAGATCCTGTTCTGACTGGGACAAGAAACCCCACTCAAAGTGCATAGGCCCCAAGTGAGGAGCCTGCACCGTTGACCAGGCACAAGACATTTAAGATCTGCAAAGAGGTGCTTCCTACTATAGACTATGGACCCCTTTGGCCACAGAGTCACCAGCCTCAAGTGTCAAAACTCATGAGCTCAGCCCCAACCCAGCACGAGATTTTACAAACAACAAATTATAGGTTCTTATTTACCATCTGGTTTGGAGCCCCCAGACTGCTCTTGAGTCATGTTTTTCTCCAAAACCACCAGGGCTAGAAACTGACCTTTGACTGTTTTTAATGAAAGCAGAAAATTCTCATGTAATCAGATGACTCAGAACTGGGGCTTCGAGCGAAACATCAGGTATCACAAAACTAATGACAGAATTGTGAGATGGCAGCAATGTAGTCAGTCATTAGAGCTGACGTTATATGGACTCCAGCACCTTCAGAGTGATTCACAAGCCACAGAGGTGGGTGGTGGCCTGAATTTAGGGTCCCAAGTACCCCTCCAGCAGATGACATTTTTTCCAGTTTCACAGTAACCAGTTGGTAAAGCACTCCAAGTAGCCCATAGATATGATGCCTCCTGCTCTGAGGTCAGCAGGTTCCATGTGTCCCAAGGTGACACTGAGGATCAAGCTCCCTTGTCAGAGACTTTCTGCTTTAGCATTCATTCACATTTGGAGGGTATATGTCTAGGAAGCAAAGATGCATATTGAGCATTGGGAGGCATATACCAGGACACGTGATGGTGCCATGGGCCCTCTCGTTAGCATTAATGAGGGAATTAAAAGTGACTTCAGTGGGAGCAGAGCTAGGCCAGTGCTGAGCACTCCGGGAAATCCCTCCCAACCCCCAGTGCTACGTGTGGGATGAACACCAGAGCAATGCCAAGGAGCACAATGCTAGATGTCAGGCTGCCCCTCTAATCGTCCCAAAATCGCACGTACTTGCTCCCCCCTCTCCCTTCTGACATTGCATTGACCACAGAGATTATAGGGATTCCAAGCTTGCTTTGCTGGCTTTAATCTCCCTCTCTCCCTTCTCTGACTCTTGGGATGCATCCCAGGGCTTGTCTGCACTGGTGGTGGGGTCATACTTGGATCTTAGTCTGTCGAATTAGAGAAGGCAAAGGCGAGTGATCACACCAAATTGCCTACTCAGGGCCTCACATCCCCACTGCTCTGATTACTTCCTGAAAGGCATCGCACTGTGGGTAGTAAGTGCAGGGGCTTGTTGGGAGGCAGTTGTCTCACTCCCCTGCCCCTCTTCTCTAAAGAGAAAAAGCAGGAAAAGTTTTCCTCGCTGTTTCTCTGCTGCAGGCAGAACAGACTGGCACCCTGCTTCATGCAGAGAGAGGAATTAATCGAACACTTCCGGGGACTGCAAGCAGGGGAGGATGTGGGGATTTATTCAGCATACACAGATATGCTGACACTGTAATAGATTTTTCCAGCATACACAGACATGATGACACTGTAATTGGAAGATCACAGCCAGGTCGGACAAGGATACTTCAGGCTGCAATGGCATACTGCCACATACTTTCACACCGGCCTTGGCGTTTCAGTGTCTGGATTTCTGTGAGAATTTACTGATAGTGAGGAGTAAGAAGAGCAGTAAACACAATTATAAATCTAGGGGTTATTTAACCAATGGCTTACAGGTTTGTTTTATATAATTATATATGCACCAATTAACTGCCTTGTCATAGTTGGTGGTGGGACTATGGAAATGTATAAAAATCTTTACACTTGTATTAATAAACGTTCTTGCTGCAATCATATTGGTTGTTTATGCTTGAGCCGGCCCGCCACGGACTCGACAGGAGGAGCTATGTTGTCACGCTAAAGTGGACAGGAAAACCGGTAGAGCTACTCTCTGGCTACATGGACATTAATTCGAATTGAGGATTTCAACTTCAGTGCTAGCCCACTTTCAGGAGTGGGGGTAGTAGATCAAATGATGGCTCCACTTTTTTTGTTTTTTTAATGTACTGCTCTGACAGTGGGGACCCAGGCTGCAGAAAGTCGAGTAAACAGCATTATGTCAAACTTCAGTGTTGGTGTAGACCAGGACTCAGATACCATTGTGTGAATCCTAGAATTATAGAGTCATAGAAACTGGGAGGGACCAGGAGAGGTCGTCGAGTCCAGTTCCCTGCACTCATGGCAGGACTAAGTACCCCCATTAAACCATCCCTGACAGGTGTTTGTCTGACCTGCTCTTAAAAGCTTCCAATGATGGAGATTCCACAACCTGCCGAAGCAATTTATTCCCATGGTTAATCACCCTGACAGTTAGGAATTTTTTCCTAATGTCCAACCTAAACCTCCCTTGCCGTAATTTAAGCCCATTGCTTCTTGTCCTATCATCGGCAGTTAAGGAGAATATTTTTTTTCCTCCTCCTCATAACAGCCTTTTAGTTACTTGAAAACTGTTATCATGTCCCCTCTCAGTCTCCTCTTTTCCAGACTAAACACACCCAGCCCTTTCAATCTTCCCTCATAAGACAAGTGTTCCAGACCTTTAATCATTCGTGTTGCTCTTCTCTGAACTTTCTGCAGTTTGTCCACATCTTTCCTGAAATGAGGCCCCCAGAACCGGACACAATACGCCAGTTGAGGCCTAATCAGGGCAGAGTAAAGTGTAAGAATTACTTCTCGTGTCTTTCTTACAATATCCCTGTAAATACATCCCACAATGGTGTTTGCCTTTTTTGCAACAGCATTACATGGTTGACTCATATTTAGCTTGTGGTCCACTATGACACCCAGATCCCTTCCCGCAGTGCTCCTTCCTAGGCAGTCATTGCCCATTTTGTATACGTGCAAAGGATTGTTCTTTCCTAAGTGGAGTACTCTACGCTTGTCTTCATTGAATTTCATTCTATTTACCTCGGACCATTTCACCAGTTTGTCCAAATCATTTTGAATTGTGATCCTATCCTCCAAAGCAGCAGTTCTCAATTCCTGTGTTGGGGACACAAAAGTGTGTCACAGAAAATCAGCATTTCAGCTTGGAGCCATCTTGGGGCTCCTGCTGTCTGCTGTTCTCTGCTGCCCTCAACAGCCCGCTCCTGCTGCACAGCACAGTCAGCAGCCAGGGCCAGAGGAGTAAAGGGACTTAGGGGCTGCAACCCAGAGATCCTGGCCTGGGGGGGACACCACCTGCCCCTCAAAAATAAACCTGGCCCCATCAAGGCAGACCACCAGGGCACCAGCCTGCGCTGGCATGACTCCGCTCCCACCCAGGTCCTGGAGTGCTGCATCCTCCAGAGTGCCTCAGCCTCCCAAGGGCTCCCAGCCCAAGCTCACCAGCGATTGTAGCATGTGTCACGCAGGAGAACATCATCTGTCAAGTGTGTCGCGATGGAAAAAAGGTTGAGAACCACTGCTGTACAGTACTTGCAATCCCTCCCAGCTTGGTATCATCGGCAAACTTTATAAGTGTACTCTTTATGGGTGCGTCTACACTTGTAAATTAAGTCGACTTAAGCTTGCTTAAGTTGACTTAATTTACTCTGTGTCTACACTACACTTTCCTTAAGTTGATGTAAGCAGCTGCTTAAATTGACTTAAGGAAAAGTTAAGTCGACTTTATAAAACCTAGATTTAAGTCGACTTAAGCCAGTGTAGACGTGGAGTAGCCCTAAGTGAACTCTAAGTTGACTTAGGGGTCTCCGGGACTTCCCCACTGCCCTCCCTGCCAGGGTGGCTGGCACAGGGAGAGCCTGGCATGCCCCCCCACAGGGCAGGGCAGAGCCCAGCCCACCCTGCCCCTATGCCCTGCCAGGGTCCCTGTCCCCCTTTGCCCCATTGTACCCAGGTACAATAGGGCACAGGCTGAGCCCCCTGGCAGTTGACAAGGGGTGCCCCCCCCGCCACCGTGGACCTGTCCCAGGTCCATCTAGCACCTACAAGTTGACCTAGGCGTCCAGTGTGGATGCTCTAGGTCGACTTTGTAGGGTGCCCCCAAAGTCGACTTAAAATTTAAGTGTAGACATGCTAAGTCGACTTAAATTAACAAGTGTAGACATAGCCTATGACATCATCTAAATCACTGATGAAAATATTAACTGTGCAGTTAGGAAAACTAACAGTAAATCTACTCCTACCAGGCCATGGTCAAGTGAGGAGTCCTCTTTCCTTGACTGCTTTTCTAGTTCTCAGGCAAGGAAAAGCTTTAATATGTCAGAGCTTAGTGTTGGGACACATACTCATTGTTTATACAGCACCCCAGATTTTTCTGGCTTCCTTACAGAGTACTGAGTAAGAGGTCTTAGTCCAAAAGCTTCAGTCTTTATGGCATACAAATGTAGCTGAGAACAGAGCATGAGGATGGCAGCGGTCTCATCTCTCACACTCAGACGAGGCTAGGAAGTGTTTTTAGGTCACGTATAAAAAGCTCTTGTGCTCATTTAAAAAAAAAAGTCTAAGAAGATATTTTAAGTCATTCAGCAAATAGTTTGGTCTCAGGAAAGTTAACTCCTTAACATAAATTCAGCAATTGCTCCATCACTAATGAGTAATTGCAAGTGTGGCTACTTCATATCAGTCTGATAATCTCAAAGAAACTTTTCATTGGTTATTGAGACTAGCTTTACAATGAGGCACAGTGAACACTGCTTTATTCTACCAGAACTACTTCTGCTTGGCGAGCAAACCACACCTTCTAAACTCTCAAGAAACAGAGGAGGCATGAAAATTTAAGTTTAATTTGTGCTGGTAAGGAGGCTTTTGTTCTTGATATGCTTTGTATTTTGCTGGATAATACTAAGAGAAATTACTGACCTAAGGTGTTAACCAATAAAAAATAATTCTAGGAGTGCAGATTTATAATATTTCTTTTGCTACAAAGCTGTAACGATCCAGATAGTCTCTGTAATTTTGTTCCACTAGATCCTAGACCACAAAGCTGCATTTGGTAGCACATTGCACCAATGAAGCTCAGTAGAGAGGTGAATTACCCAGTGAAGGAGGGTTTATGCTGGGGTCAGGGCTAGGTTGGAAGTAGGCATCACCCATTAACAGTGCATTTCTAGGGAAAACCAGCTGAGGACAGTTCAAGTGGATTAATGAATAACTAACTACAGCTGTCAGCATGCTGGATTCTGTAGAGTCACACATATGCAGCACTTGTTATGTGATCCTTTATTATACTTTTCACCACTGGAAAAAAAGGCTTTTCACAGCCTCTGGGTGAAGGGCTGTCAGAGTTACTGTCATCAGCTGTCACATGCATCAAGTTCTGGGAAAATGTCCATCTGAGGATGACAGGAGGAACAGACTGATAATTTTGGAGGGGTGGTTACCCTGTGGAAATGAGAAATCTCTATTACTTTTCCCTTTATCGGCCCACTCTGCACATTCTCACCCTTTATAGTATGTGTGTGTGTGTTTTTGTTATTTATATTTGTCTGACTGCCCACTGATTGTGAAATGTATTTTCCTGAATGAGGGAAATGCCTAGAGCAAGTTGGCTCCAGCCCTTTACTCTAGCCAAGTCCCAGCTTTGCTGTATTTAAGCTTAATATGCACTCAGTTCAATGTTCCTTTTTCCCTTCCGCTGCTGTTCAGAACTAGAATGCCGGATGCTGGCTTAGAGAGGAACAGAAGGATCTGCTCAGGAAGGCGTAACCCAGTCCCAGCTGGTTATTAAAGGAACGAGAGCACACAGTGAACGGTGAGTCCCCCAACCCACGGTCACTGGATTCCACTCATGGAATCCTAAAGAGTCACAAGTGCAGAGAGCAGCCTGGAGAATAGCTCACAGTGGCCCCAAGTTAGAGAGGAACTCGATGGCCTGTATCCGCGAATTACAGTGGGGAGAAATAACACTGATAGGCACATGCCAACATGTCGAGAGTCAGAGTATGTCTCCACAGCCCACAGAAGGAGCTTCCCAGGGGGTTGGCAGACGTGGACTTGTGCGGCTTGCACTAGCCCTCTGAAAACTGCTCTGCAGGCAGTGCAGTGAAGTGGTCAGCTGAGGGTCTGAAGCTCTCCCCTGCTTTCTCTGCTAACGAGCCCAAGCTCCAGCCGAGCCGCAACTTGAAAGCACTGTTGACAAGGCTATTTTCAGAGCGCTAGCGCTGGCCTGGATCTGGCGGTTGGGCTGGGCAGCCCCTTCCACAGGCCGCAGTGCTCTAGCTGGGGCAGAACCCAGGAGTCTCCGATATTCCCAATCTGAAGTTCCTAGACCTGTGTGCAGCAAAGGGAGCTTTAGCACTGGTAAAATCCTCACCCTGTCTTTGCCAAGTAACGTGACCCTTCTGCTCGTTAGCAACATTCAGGGCCTGCTAGGGAACCTGCAGCTCTCATCAACACAGCGTGTGATTTCTGCCCTCCCCCCTACAACGGGCAAATCCCAGGAGGATTTCTTGCCAGGTACCCAGAGTTTAGTGGCAGTGCAGAAGCTGTCTTTGCCATACTGGAAATGGTACAGTGGCCATGTGTACCAGCTGCCTGATCCCACACTCAGCGCTCTTGCACAGAGTGGAATGTCACAGTGGTGTTTGTGCTTCCACACACTTGCACTACTCTCTGCCCACTTGTTGGGTGGATGAATTTTGACTGACTGCCTTTGTTTTCTGACTGGATACTGCTCACCGCTCTTTTCCCTGCTGCTCTTGCTCAAACTGACAGTGCGCTAAGAGAGTGTCCTATGAGGCATGCAGTGAAGGAAGTGCTGGAAGTCTTCCCTTTCAAGAGGAAGCCTGTGATGTATAGGTGCCCCTCTCCTTGCTGACCGAGGTTGGTGGAGAGTTGCCTACACACTGCCTCACCAGGGTCCCTCGTGATATCTTTCTCTGAAGATTCCAGCACCCAGAGGAGCTGCATGGTGTGTGTGTGTGTGGGGGGGCATGTTGGGTAACTTCCACACTGCCTGGAGTGGCAGAACAGGGCTGGGAAGCTTATCAGAACAGAGGCCTCCCCATGAGTTTGCTAGGCCATCTCACCTGCAGACAAGCTAGAAACGCCACTGAAAGAACCTGTCATGGGAGCTTGGCAATTCCTCCTGTTTGGACTGAGCAGACTCTGCCCCCAAAACAGAACAGTGCAGGGCAGACTGAGGTCCAGTCTCATCCGCAGGAAAGCTCCATTGGATAAGAGTGTGTGTCGGATGAAGGTCCCAGAAATGAAAAGCAGACTATCCTGCCACAGAGACCAGCAACAAGGCACCAGATGCTGTGTCTACAATGAACTGAGAGGTCAGCGTGACTACAGGGTTACCCCTCAGAGTACTGGACTGCATAAAGATACCTACATACCAACCCTCTTTAGGCCGCACAATTTCAGAACACACCAAGTGGCCCAATTCTGTCAGACATGAAGACAGCAGCTCTAGAGGGAACATTTGGGGGCTGGAAAAGACTTTCAGACTCTGATAGAGATTTTGGATATTGGAGAAGGAGAAAGCTAACTCATGAAAAGCTAAATTCACCACTGGGATACGAAGGCAATACTCCCCTGACCCCCATTACTACTGAGAAATGTCTGTAGCCATGTGCTTTCTCGGGCAATAAGGAGAAAAAAGGGACTCCTCCTCCCAGCCAGGGAGTACCAGGCAACCAGTGAGAAGCCAGGAGGTCACCTGGCCAGCAGTGTCTCTTGGAAAGCTCTTCGGGCTTTAAACATGTGGGGTGGATACTATAGGTTTGAAGGCTGCTGCAATAATCAAGTGTGACCTAGGGTGCCCCGTGTGAAAAACTGAGATGGGGTGGGGTAATAAAGTCCTATATAAGACACAGCCCCCAGTTTTGGGACCGTCCAGATAATACCAGGATCTCTGGTCACCTTAGAGACGTCCTTCATAGCACAGACTGCAGTGCCTCACACAGGGATCCTGCATCCAGCCCATCATTTCTGTGTAAGCGCTAATGCCTCGTTTAGGAAGATGTCCAGTCTTGATTGACAAATTGTGAGTGGTGGCAAATCCACACACCCCTAGGTGAGCCATTCCAGTGGCTAATTCCCCTCCTGCTCCTTATTTCTTGTTTTAACTTGTCTAGCATCAGCGTCCAGTGTTAGATCCTGCTCTGTCAAGTCACCTCTGAAACTTTGTGACACTTCCTAGGGGTACCCAGGGCTGTAAGACACCTTGGCACCACCTGCCCGTAGCCTCATCTCTGTTTGCTATGGGGCAGTTCCCCACCTCCACCAGCTTCTGCCAACCCCAGCACGGCCTGCCAAGCCTCTGCAGACCCCGCTCTCTGGGCAGGTTAGGACTAGGCACACAGCAGCCCCTGAGCATACCAAGTGTGCCCCTGTAGTGACACTCCCAGAATTCACAGATCCCCGACTCCCAGCAGAAAAGCACACAACAATTTACTGATTACACGTTAGGCTCACTTAGCTAGGGTTCTAGTACAAACAGGTTGTTTGTTTACAAAGAACAAAGATTCAAGGAGAAGCAAATAGAATTAATGGAAACAAATAGTGACACAAAGTAAAATAATAAAATGCTTTCTAACCCTTAAACTTAGCTAAAGAGACATTCCCACTTCCGAAAGATTCGCTTAGCCCAACTTTCTTTCCCACAGTCCAAGAACCAAACTGGCCGTGATCCTTTGCTGATAAGACGAGCCACCTAACCACTCGTTTGCTTGGTGAAGTGTAAGAGGGTAAACCTCTGCAGTTCCAGCAGTAAGTCCGAAGATCCATTATCTTCACTTGCAAAAAGGGTGCCCTCTTGCTGGTTTCTTCCTGCAAACTTTTTCCCTGGAAGATTTCACAATCCCTTCATGTGCCATTAGGTCAGACTGCACATAGTGTCCATTGTGAGCTGTACAACGCTCAGTTTACGTATAGCCAGAGAGCTAAACGTATTCCACCTGAAAGAACCTTGTTAACACTTTTTGGTGATCAGCTCAAGCCACAGACCTGAAGTACTCAACTTGCAGTCTCTATATAACTCCTTCCATGTTATCCATAGGTGCATTTCATGATGATGAGGAGCAGAGGCGGCCTTAGGTCTTCTGGGGCCCTAGGCAAAGGCCCACTGTGGGGCCCCCTATAGGATCCACAGCACCAGCACCAGCTCCCTACTGGGGGCCCTAAACCACCCCTCCCCATAGCCCCGGCTCCCCATGGATGGCCCTAACCCCCCCCATGGTTCCCGCATGCAGATCCTGCTCCCCATCGGGGGCCCCAGAATTCCCCCTCAGCCCCAGCTCCCCACCGCCAGCCCCCCCAGCCAGTTCCAGGATTCCTGCCACTGGCCCCGGCCCCAGCTCCCCCCCACATGTCCCGCAGGGTGGGAGGCAGACATGGCTTTTGGGATAGGCAAAGGGGCCCCGTAGTGCTTGGGGCCCTTGGCAGGCGCCTGCTTCGCCCACCCCAAAAGCCGCCTCTGCTGAGGAGGACCAGGCTTTCAGGAGAGGCCCTCTTTGGTGAACTCACATGTAGATAGCAGACCAGACCACAGGATCCTTTCAGCGCTATGCACATCACTGCCAGCTGGCAATAAAAGCTCCCTGAGGTAGAGCCTGCTCTGGGAGAGCTATCTCTCTCTGCAAGGCAGCTTTTCCAGATTTCATATAACTTTGTAGCCCTTTTCTGAATCTTTTCCAATTTTTTCAACCATGTTTTTGAAATGTGGACACCATGACTGGACGTTGCAGTTCACTACTACCATCTGCAGTGGTTAGAACACATCCCTACTGCAGCTCTCTATTGCCCATATTACATAGCTGAGGTTTGCATTACAACATGACGCTGTCAGCTCACATTCAGCTGGATACGTGCCCTTACCACATGTCCATTTCCAAAATAGAGGATCCACCTTCTTGTGTGTGACCTACATTCTTGATTCCTAGATGTGTGATCTTGCCGTTAGCTATATTAAAACTCATGTTCTTTAAGTGAGCCCAGCTTACCCTGTGATAGCTACTACCTCTAAAAAGTTAGAATACTGACTTGAGAAGTTGCTATGTGAGGTTGTCTAGTTTCTGACAATAACCTAGAAACGGTTCTGTTTTAATTATTCTGATCTGTGTTTGCCATAGTTTTTGTGTTTGTTCTGGTTCACATATGTGCATGTTAGTGCATGCGTGCATTCATACATCTTTCAGTATTTCATATTTAGTCAATCTTACTGTGTTTATCACTGGCATCGGCAGCAGCTCTGATTAGACTGATAAGGAAGATACACTTAATACTGCTCAGCCTCCCTCCGCTGAAGTCAGTTAATTGTGACATTTCCCTCTCCAGCCCTAGCTCACAATAAAATCTTCAGCATACCCAGGGTGGGAGTGAGACATGAATTCCTTGCCTGGGAATGAAGCTTGATCAGCATCTTAGAACCTGATGGTTCTTCTGTTTTCATTATCTCATTAGCAAGAAGGGAAGCTGTAGGCAGGAAGAGTTATAGGAAAGAGAGCTGGGAAATGCTGAGCTCTCTTCAGCTGTTTGCTTTGTGGCAGTGCAAGGCGAACAGCACAGCCATGCTCCGTTAATATCTATTTGCATTTTTTAATTAACCACTTTTGACTGAGTTTGCCTCTTGTGCTCCCTTCCTTCAAACGCTCTGGTTACTGTACATCTTCTGGTCTCCAGGATGGTTCTCTAACCCCTTAAAGCAGCCCATAGGCTACACTGATTAGCGGACTTGCTTCCGTCTGTGAGAGCCGGAGGCATCTCATGGAAACACCACTCGACCTTGTAATCCCAGATCACGCCAATATCAGCTGAGCTAAAGGACAAAGCCCTCAAATATTAGCTCTTGCCAGTTAGGTGCGTAGGAGTGTTAGATGGCTAAGTGAAGGGGTGAGTAGGGCAGAGCCGTTGAAGATGCCGAAGGAGAGGTTCAGTTGAGTATGTCTCAATAACAGAGACTGCGAAGGTTAAGACAGAATGAGAAGAGGTGAGGAAGAACAGTTGTTAAGCACTTGAGAGAAGACGAGTCACCCGTAAAGACGGACCAGTACCGGCAACGTGCATGTTCTTCACAGGCATCACTGCAGATGGAGGAAGGTCCGAAGGGATGGAGGGAAGGAAGGAATTAAAAGAAGCATCATCAAAAATAGAGCGGGAGAGGTTGTTGTAGGGCTGTGCAATGCCCGCAGTACGGGTGCCCATCTCCTTTGGCCACAGCATGTTAGTTCAGGGAGGAGAGCAGGTCCAGGGAGGAGGCAGTGCTGGGCTAGAGCAGCTCCTTCACGGAAGGACGAGTGACGCACGCTGGCAGGCATGTTGCTGCAGAGCAGGATGTTAAACATGAACCTCTTCCAGCTGGCCCACGACTGCACTCCATGGGACCACACTCTCCCTAACAAAGGGCGAGAGAGAGGTCTCGCATACCCAGTGCTCTGTCAGGTCTCGCGACATCATGGAGTGCTGGGTATGCGAGGCTGCGCTCTGCATGACACACTCTCTCCCTGACACATGGGGGCCATGTCTACACTGGCAAGTTAGTTCGAATTAACTAAAGCCATGGCTACACTAGGCTTTAGTTCGTTCAAATTAAGGGCTTCCTTAATTCCAACTAATAACTTCGAATAGGGTATTCGAACTAAGGGGTTAATTGGAACTAACTAGTTCCAATTAACCAATGTGGCCATGTTAATTTGAACTAATTTCTTAGTTCGAATTAACCAGCCATTGAAATGAATGGGGATCGCTAATTCGAACTAAGCAAGTTCGAACTAACTTTTTCTAGTTCGAATTAAGGTCATTCGAACTAACTAAAATTAGTTCAAATTAGTTAGTTCCAACTAACTCATTTGAACTAATTTGAGTAAGTGTCGACATAGCCAGGGAGATGTATCGCAAAGTGCAGTTTTGCATACACAGCACTCCGCAACGCCTTGAGGGTGCCCTAATATATCGATTGATGGTACGGACGGCCCACTTGAAGTCACATATGGCCCGCCCTAGCGAAGGAGTTTGACACCCCTGCATAGAGGCACCCAAAGGCCTTTCTACTCCTAACAAATTTTGTATTGCAGATACATTTACAATGGGAAAGGACATCTGGCGTGTGTGCCTCCAGGTCTGCTCTATTGCCATTGGGTTCTCTGGAAGAGGGGAAGGAATAGGTAAGGGGGAAAGGAGATTGGGGGCATTCATGCCATTTCTCTCTCTCGGAAATGGAGACGTCAAGGGCAAGGGGGGCCCAGCGATCAGGTGTTTATTATTCTATCCCATCCACAAAGATATGCGGGACAGCTAAGAGAGGCGATAAACTGAACACGTGGCCCCTGCCCCAAAGAGTTTACAGTCTAATTCCATACAAGAAAGGGCCAACTAAACAGTGTGGTGTTAGCGGGGAGGCCAGGCTGGGTCCCAGTAATAAGCAAACGCAAAGCTAGTGTACAGCATTGCTGAAGTACTGGGGGTTTGGAGCCTAAAGTGACACTGCTGGCATTGAATAAGAACTGGACTTAATTTCTGACAATCTCTGATCTTTCATCACAGACTTTCCTGGCAATCTGAGCTGCCTGAATAACTATGTCTACCGGATGGACTGTACGTGGGAGACAAACGAGAGAGTGGGGGATGGACCCTTTCACCTGCATTTCACAGAGTAAGGCCAATGTGTACTCCCTGTCTGCCAGGCTGGGGCCCTGTAGGCAGGGCTCTCTGCATTTCTTGCCACTGACCCTAAACTCTCCCCAACAGCCACATCTTTGTGGCGTCCTCCATTTCCTCGCTCGTTGGCTTGGCTTTCACCTGCAGTCGCCTTTCAGGTCAGCCATGTACCAGGCCCTAAGCCTGCATTCCTTAGTATTTACATACTGGGGATAACCCTATGCAAAGTGCCATGCTGGGCCATATCCACTCCGCCAAGTGGTGACTGGCTCCCCCAGTGCCCCCCGATAGTGATCAGTGCTCCCACAACTAATTAAGGCTGAACTCAAAGCAACTGAGGGCACTTTTCTCCAGCCTAAGAGAAACTTTCCGCACCTTGGTTATTCCAGCCTCCTCCTGGACAAGGAAGAGGAGAACAAGGACGCCAGCTGTGCACTGAGCACCAGAGATGGGTTACGGACACGGCATCACTGCACAGTGAACATGACGGAGATGTTCACAGAGCTGGACAGTTACAGAATCTCTCTGCAGGGTGTTTTCTTTGGCAGGCATCAGACATACATTGCTTTCCCGGACTATGAGCCCAGGCTGAACAGTGAGTAACATCCATGATAGCTGTGGGACTGGGGCTTGCCTGGCCCTTAGCAATGAGCCTGCTTGGCCCCAGGAAGTTCACTGAGGAGTGAGACTTCAGTGGCAGTGAGTGGAACTGCTGGGATGCAGCCAGAGCCCATCCTTGGGCAGCATGGCCTGTGCCTGCTATATAGCCTCGTCATGACCCCCAGTCTTTTCTCCGGGTCCCTTGTTCTGCCACTATGCTCCCTTGCCTTGGTATCTATCTCGGGCAATAGCTACTTTTCCCAAATACTGGTGATCAGACTATCTGCAGTGTGCACATGGGGGCTTCCCCTGCAGGCAGCCCCAGTGGCAAGAGCAGTGCAGGAGAAAAGCACTATCTGCGAACGCTGAGACAGGAAGGACTCAGGAAATGTGGGCAATGGGCCTGATTCTTGGCCCATCCAAGGTCACTGTGCAATGTGGGTCTTACAGAGGGGCTTGAAATCTCCCTCAAAGGGGCCACTGAGGGTTCTCCCAGTGGAAAGGAAGCTGGTTTTGCAGCAGTATCGGTGGTCCCTGCCCCAGTCCGAGTATGTCTGTGCAGGTTCATGGCCAGGAGAGCTGGAGGATGGTGACTCCATAGGCACAGCAGTCCTGCATGGACCATGATAGCGCTCTGCGGCTGCTTTAACTTGCACTGGGGACTTATTTGGTCTCCTCCTGGCCTCAGGATCAGGGGGAGACATAGAAGCACACTTATATCCACACCTGTGAGCAGTGTAGGACTGTGCTCTGTGATCTGCCGGTCTCCCAAAGCTGACCATTAGGAGTAATTCCTCTTTCTACTTCCAGTTAAGTGTGACCCCCCCTTCGATCTGAAGAGCAACATCAATGCCAGTAAGTGCCAGCTCCGGTGGCATGTGCCATGGCCTCTGGAATCGATTCTCCAGTATGAACTGGAGTATAAAGAACACAACGCATCCTGGCAGGTAACAATACCTGCTCTCAGCCTGGACAGCCAGGCACAAATCCCTGCTGCCATAGTTCAGGACAACTGCACCTGTGTTCCCTCTCCGTGGTCCATCGGAACATGCACTCTAGGCTGCCAGCTGCTCAGCCACCCCCTCTCTTGGGCAGACTCATGTCTCTCTCCCTCTTGACAGGTGGTTTTCTAATCGCACAATTCCCAGCTGGTATTGTGATACTCCCAGTAAGCCAGTCTGCCTAAATAAGACCACATCTAAACTTGGCTTTCTCTCCAGAGGCTATGAACAGCTGTAATTGCCCTAATTTATAAGATATCATGTAGCCCTTACTAAGCAAGCACATTTATTCTTCAAGTAAAAGCATTACAGAGAAAACATATTTAAAATGATTAAAGAACCTAAAATGCTTACCAGAGATCATCCTCTAACTCAACAAGGGATCTGGAAGACGCCTGTCCTTCCAGTCTCACCAAGGGATTTTCTCTGATCACAATGGCCTTAGTACAGAACTAGCCTCCCCATGAATGGTTCTGTCCTTCACTTAAAGATTAAGCATTGATCCTGAGATTCCAGAAACAGATGATCAGCAGATAATGGCTCCTTCTTAGGGTGCAGCTTCAAAAGGCTGGGTGTGAATAGCTAGAGATGGGAAATTTGCATTCCCCATCCCCATTGATTCTCCAGTCAAACCACTTGACACCGTCTGTCCCCAAAGTCCATTCTTGCCTGACACATTGTTCAGTACAGTCCTCTGAAATTCATAACATGCCCCTTGGGTCATATCATATCTCCCTGCAAAAAGGTCATACTCGATTCTGGCCAACAGTAATACATGAACTTTGCATGTAATTCAATGGACTCCAGAGATGCTTAAACTTAATTCAATAAGGTTTTTTTTCAAATATATTGCTGAAAATTCCCATATGTGTCACACTTGCTTCTCTCATCTGGGATCCAAGTGTCCCTGCACCTTGGTAGGGGTGGCTGGTCTCTTTGGCACCCTAGGCTGAGGCTGATGCATTCTTTACAAGTTGCTGGTATCTGGAGGTCGTGAGTGCTCCCAATCTGAGCACACAGTCCTGGCTGCAGATAGGTAAAGGCCTGCAAAGCCGCAGATATCTGCTTTATGTCTGCAGAGATCTGCATCCAGGGCTGGCTGCTGATCAGCTGTGGGACCCCCAGGTCTGGCTGCCAATCAGCTGTGGGACCCCTGGGTCAGGCCACCAACCAGCTGTGTGCTCCCACAGGACTGGCCGCCGACCAGCTGTGTGCTCCCACAGGACTGGCCACCGACCAGCTGTGTGCTCCCACAGGACTGGCCACCGACCAGCTGTGGGACCCCAGGTCCAGCCACCATTAAAGTGAAGGACCCCCGGGTCTGGCTGCCAATCAGCTGTCAGCTCCCCGGGGCTGGCCATGGTGCAGAGGCTGCAGGTGTCATGCAGTTGCAGATAGCTATAAATCAGGGAGTACAGCTCGCAGGTCAGATAGGAGTTTATTCTCGCAGATGTGGATCAGATGCGGATCCATATTTTTGTATTCATGCAGGGCTCTAAAGATACAAGGACTCCTGAATGCAGGGTTCAGGTGGGGAGGACTCATTAATCTCAAACATGCATCTACAAATGCAGGGTCTGGGTTGGGGAGTGGAGGGGGCATGTCAAATTGTTAAGAGTACCAGACCCTTAGCGTGCATTGCATTGCTAATAGCATTTTTTCTTAATAATTTTCAGCAGGCGCAGCGCAAAAGGCTGTTCAACTCAGCGAGAGAAGTAGAAATCGAGGCCACGGAGTTCAAAGCAGCTGTCACTTATACTGCGAGAGTTCGCGGCAAAACTTCCCAAGCAGAGGAGAGTTATAAGAGTCAGTGGAGTGAGTGGAGCCAGACAACAGAATTTCAAAGAGAAACCTCCACAGGTGCCAAAAATGTTGTTTTCTCCTGTTTTGTTTCATATGACCCCTCAATTCACTTTATAAAAGAGAGAGATCCTCTGGGAAATAGCAGGGCCATTGGCAGTAGCTTCATGGATCAAGAACGTCTTCCAACTTTTTATAGTCAAGTCACTTTCTTTCAGGGTTTCAGGAGCTTGTTTCATTTCAAATGTTTGTTTAGAAATCTGAATTGAATTCCACTCTTTTCATGACCATATGTGATTTGGAATAATTCTTTTTAATGGAATAATTATTTTTATAGATTTTTTACAGGAATCTGAGAAGTCCTTTGACACAAGCGTGATACGGATTTTGTTCATTCCTGTGTGTCTTGGTATCGTACTCTATGTGATTCTGAACTTCAGGCTTTCCTCAAGGTACACCATGGTTCTTTGCACAAGCCACAGCTGCATTTTCTGGTTTAAAGTTTAATGAGTGTAAATCATGTGACCACACATCAGCCTTGCAGTTTTTGTCTTTGCACCAGTCAGATCTTTGAATGTCATGGGTTCAGAGGAATGTGCTCTGCAAACACTCTGGGTCCTCCGTCTCCATGTGCTTGTAATACTTAGTGAACCAAGATCCCAGGGACAGATGGACAAAACCCTGGCTGGGATGATTTAGGGGGAGTGGTCCTGCTTTGAGCAGGGGGTTGGACTAGATGACCTCATGAGGTCCCTTCCAGCCGTAGGATTCTATGAACCTGAACGCAACTAAAGAGCACAGCTCAGAGTACAAAAAGTCTCTGACAGTTAAAAGAAATTTTTAAAACTTTGTGCAAAATAGCATAGATGTAAAATAAGAATGATGGGTGTGGAGCATTTGATATTAATGATCAATTTGCTTTGAGCAGGGGGTTGGACTAGCTGGCCTCCTGGGGGCCCTTCCATCCCTAAGCTTCTGTGATTCTAATCTGCCATCAACATTAAATCTTCCTGGGACACCTGCCAGTGGGAACAATAGCCAGTGTGTGAAATGCCAGTCTGACCAAGCTTGCTGACCAAGATTCGGGGGTTCATAAATATTGGGCAGAGCAAAGGACATGGAGGTAGAAGGGAAAAATGGCTGAAACCCGCTGTTGTCATGCCCTAAGCCATGGGCTCTCTGAGACGGACTGCACCGGTAGGCAGGAGCAGGGACTCTGCCCTGTGACAAGGGGATTCTTTGGGTAGTTTGCAGAGTGGAGTGAAGATTCTGGAACATGGGGTGGAATCTGCCCTGTGTTAGTAGCTGTGGGGAAAAATGTAAGAATCCAGGGACTAAAGCCTGGGGCAGCTGATATTCCCACAGTACCAGCAGGAGGCCAGGCAGAGGCACTGTGGAGAGGAAGTGCTGCCCATGAGGCCCAGAATGACAATACCCTACAGCCTCTGATTGACAAAATGCCCCTTTTCGACCCCTGCGACAGTGGTCTGGGCAGCCACACAGATGTTGGTGTGCTGCACTGCCAGAGCCCAACAGACCCTGGTTCTGGTTTTCAGGACTCGGCCTTGTAATTCCGCCAGCTCCAGTCTGGCGACTCTGGAAAGCGCTCAAGCCAGCTGCGACCGCTAGGAAGACAGCCCACACCCCAGTCCCTTACAAAAGATTTGTCAGGTGCCAAAAGGAATAGTACAGGATTGTGCTTTATTTCTGTAAAAGGCGTCATTCCTGGAAAGCTTCTGTGGTGATAGAGATCAAACAGTTGCTATCAAATGTGACTGGACGAATTCATACCAAGGGGAGAGGTTCAATTACACTGCAGCATGTACTAAACTCAGTAACCTAGCAAGGAGAACTTGCTGACATACATTTATCCATCTGGACTACAGTCAGCTCCAGACAGTCTGCGCTGTTCCTGTTAAATGCACACAAAAAGCTGTATAGCCATGCCCAGGCAGATGATAGGAGCCAGATGAAATGGGCCTTTCCTGGAATATTTCTGGAAAAAAATTAAGTGTTTGGGCTTATCTTTCTCTGTATGCTTCAGTGTTGCAATAGAAGGAGGAATGTTTATCTTGATTTGATGTGTGTCACTCTTTCTCCACAGGGCAAAGAACATCTTCTCCCTGGACGTTCCCACACCAGCTGCTTTCTTCCAGCCCCTCTACACCTTGCACAATGGAAATTTTAAGGTAATAGCAAATTCTCTTTCTTCCCCATGATCCTTCCTCTAGAAGTGGGAAGTGATTTGTGAGTACTCATCACTGCTTTCACTAAGTGACTGGATCAGGCCCCTTCCAACGCAGGACTTCAATCTGCCTGGAAGTTCATCATTCTCCATTCAACACCTGCATCCATGTTTCTCCTTCTCCATCAAAGCTATTTGCCAAACTCATCACCTCCTAGGAACAAAAGCCCTCCCATCCTGGGCATCTTCAATCACTGCCTCTTTTCCTTTATCCTATCACCTTCTGCACCTGCCCAATTCCCACTGAATCTTTCCAGACCCCACCCAGAAGGGTTGCTCTCAACCTCTTCCTTGCCTAGCCAGATCACTGCTGGAGAATCAGTCAGACTGACAGGGACAGCCCATCTATACTGTCCTTTAATATCCAGCTGCTCCTACCCCATGCACTGAGGGGCATTAACAAGGAGGGGTTGTTATTGCCCCTTAGCTGGTCAGAAATAGAGGAACCCTTTTCCTTTTATCTGAAAGCAGTTCCCGTGGGCCAGAGACAGCTTTGTCTCCTTCCTTCCTTCCTTCCTTCCTTCCTTCCTTCCTTCCTTCCTTCCT
>ML685786.1:293579-355658 GCA_007922175.1 Pelusios castaneus | reverse complement strand
CCTTCCTTCCTTCCTTCCTTCCTTCCTTCCTTCCTTCCTTCCTTCCTCATTCTTGCTCATGCAAGGGGATTGGACTAGATGACCTCGTGAGGTCCCTTCCAACCCTATGATTCTATGATTCTATGATTCTAAGGGGATGGTTTTGGGGTGGATATTTTTGCTAACCTATAGGGTGTCAAGTCCTTTGTTCCCCTGCTTTGAGGCCCTTTGGGTAAATTAGCATTTAATCTAACAGCAGAAAGTTGCAGTAGGGCCCAGTGCTTGGAAAGCACAAATTCAAAGCATCGTCAGTCTCACTAGTGCAGTTGCCTTTTTCCTTATCCCTCCTTACTTCCCTTGCTCCATACCTGCTAGAAATGTTGCTCCCTGTCCCCTGAGAGCCAACACAGCAGAAGTTGCTCATTGTAGGACTCAGCAGTGAAAGCTTGAAGGTTGGTGCATAAAGCCTTCCATGAGAGAAAGCAGGGACCTGATTCTGCTCAAGTTTCACTCAGGGGAGATGCACTACTGTAGAACTGAATCCATCCCATGGTCTGCACTGCCAAACCTGTATGGAAAGCAATGGTTTAAGAATTACTTTGCAAATTCTGCTTCTCCCCACTAAGCAGTATATACTGTTCCTTGCTTTAGGACTGGGTTGGACCTAATGAGACATGTGGCCGACTCAGCCGAGAGGAGGCTAACCACCCAAGCAAAGTGACTGTGGATGGAGCTCTTGGTCTAAGTGCTCATGAGGCCATTTCCCAGCTCTCCTGCAAGTCACTAACAAAGACGAAAATGATTCTTCCGGGGGAGATTTGCAGCTCTGCCTCGGGGCCAAGCCAGCAGCAGCTCTGGAGTAGTGGGGGGACGGAAGCCAGGCCGCCATCGCTCTTTCTACACCCCGCTGATGAAGCAGGTGCCCTTGACTTCTCTGAAGCAAGTGAAACCAGCCTTGTCAGGTCAGACATGAGCAGGAACCATCCCCCATATGTACGTTGCCACGGCGCGGGCGACTTCTTTATGCCACAGGAGTCTCTGGAGCTGGAAAGTTTGTCCTTCTGCAGTAATGACTATTGTACCTTGTGTGGCAGTGACAGTGTGGGTGGCCCCATTCCTGTTCACCTTCTCCAGCTCACCAAGGAGGACAGGCTGGCCAAGCATTAGAACGATGGGAATGACAGGCCCTCACTTAGAGCTGCTGAAACCCTTGTGCAGTCACATGCTCTTGTTAACTTTGGGCCAGATCCAGAGATCCTTTCTTAAAAGCAAGTTCTGCCTAGTCCCTGCACGATTGGCACAAAGGAGGGAGGGCACAAGGAGCCCCCATCCCTTGCTGTCCCACTCCATGCAGGGGCTGAGCACACGCACAGTTTCTGTGACCAGGTGAGCCGGGTCCAGGCCAGGTTCCCTGAGAGAGGCAGGGCCACGTCTTTCCCCACACCAGCCATGAAGCTGGTGGCAGCAAAGGAACCCATCTTGCACCCAGCCTCCTGAGGGATGCAGTAGCAGGTATGGGTTCCTTTGGGACTTCAGGAGATACTGTGCCTTGCTGAGATGCAGTGGTCCCCTGGGACACAGCTGTGTCTCATTGTCCCCAACACCCCTCCCTAACTGCAACTCTTACCAATCCAGACCCTGGGCCATCCTGTTCTGTAACCCTGACAATGCTCCCGATGTTCTGAGATCAGGGCAAAGTCAGACATGAACAGCAAACCCTGCACCGTGCTCATACTTTGCAAATCCATTGTTACTCTTTGAATAACTGATCCATGGTAAAGAACAATGCTTTTCTTGTGGTGGGGACTAGTGAGATGGTGCATTTTCTACTCTTTTTAAACTGCACCAGGGTTTCCAGGAATATATGTGTCCCAGACTTGAAAGTGGTTAAATATTGTGATTTGTCCTTTATGAGTTTGGTAACTTTTTAGCTTACATTAAATCCAGTGTGTTTCTTATGACCTTAAAAGATTTATTTCAAAATACACTATAAGCTGGTGGGCTGATTACCAACGGGGTGAAGGATGAATCACACCCCAAACAATGGGGCTTTCCTTATGTAAACACAAAAGAAGGTAAGCTGCTAAACAAGGATTCTGCTTTGGAAGACCTTCATTTTGCATTAGAGTCCAGACTGCCTGGTCCATCTACTCCTTGGTGCCTTTTCTGAGACAGCCACAGATGGTGCCAACTAGGCCTGGTTTTTGGTGCTCTAAACAGGATGCTTTTCTAATCTCTGTCTCAGATAAGGAGATTTGTAGGCCCATCACCCTCCATCTGTCTGGTTTCTTTATTTTAATTTTAATTAGCACAAGATGACCCTGATGTGACTTTTATGGCTCCCAGCTGTTCATCGTCCAAGAACAAGCTAGGAGTTTGATGCTGTCCTTATGCTCTGCTTTTATCATTTCTCCACAGACTTTAACAGACTCTGAGGACTAGTAGGTAAGGTTCCGTAGGAAAAGAATCCAAGGGATAAAAGAATTCAGGAGAGCTGGCAGCTTCTCATATTAAAGATACAACAGCAAAATCCCCCACTGTGGAGGAAAGATAGGAAGACTAGGAAGAGGCCAATATGGCTCCATTGGGAGCTCTTTAATGACCTGCAATGAAAAGAAAATCCCACAGAAGTGGAAACATGAATATATTATTAAGGAGCAGTACAAGCATCTGTGAACAAAATCAGAAAGGCAAAGGCACAAAGTGAGATATGCATCATTTTGTGGGGGACTTAAAAAGCAATAAGAAGAGGTTCTTTAAATCCTTGGGTGCGTCTACACTTGTAAATTAAGTTGACTTAATTTACTCTATGTCTACACTACACTTTCCTTAAGTCGACTTAAACAGCTGCTTAAGTCGACTTAAGGAAAAATTAAGTTAGGGTTAGGGTTAGGGTAGCTGGCACAGGGAGAGCTTGGCATGCCCCCCCACAGGGCAGGGCAGAGCCCTGCCCACCCTGCCCCTATGCCCTGCCAGGGTCCCTGTCCCCCTTTGCCCCATTGTACCCTGGTACAATGGGGCAAAGGCTGAGCCCCCTGGCACTTGGCAAGGGGTGCCCCCCTGCCACCATGGACCAGTCCCAGGTCCACCTAGCCCCTAGAAGTCGACCTAGGCATCCAGTGTGGACACTCTAGGTCGACTTTGTAGGGTCCCCTCAAATTCGACTTAAAATTTAAGTGTGGACATGCTAAGTCGACTGAACAAAGTCAACTTTGCTAAGTCAACTTAAATTAACAAGTGTAGACATAGCCCTTGAGAGCAAGAGAAATCTAAAGGAAAATGTAGGTCCTCTACTTAGCAAGGAAGAAGAGCTAATAACTGATGACATCAAGAAAGCTGAGGTTTTTGATGTCTTTTGTTTCAGTATTCACTGAAAATGGTATTGGTGACAAGATGCTCAACACAATTATTATGGACCACAATGGGGAAAAATTGGAAGCAAAATAGGGAAAGAACAAATTAAAGAATATTTAGATAAATTAAATATATTCAAGTCAGCAGGATCTGATGAAATTCCTCGTAGGGGGTGTTAGCTGAAGCAATTTCTGACCTATTAGCAATTATCTTTGGGAACTTATGGATGACAGGTTAGGACCCAGAAGACTGGACAAGAGCAAACATAGTATCTATTTTTAATAAAGGGAACAAAGAGAACCTTTGGAATTATAAACCAGTCAGTCTACCTTCAATACCTGGAAAGATATTAGAAGAAATTATTAAACAATCAATTTGTAGGCATTGGGAGGATAATAGAGTTTGAAGGAATAGCTAGCATAGGTTTGTCAAGAAAAGATCGTGCCAAGTCTTTCCTTCTTTGAGAGCTTTCCTGGTCCAGTGGATGGGGGAAACAGTAGACATGATCTGTCTTGATTGTAGGAAGGCTTGTGACACAGTCTCACAGTTACCTTCTGATAAGCAAACTAAGGATTTATGTTCAGTGATTTTCAAACTGGGGTCCACAAATGCCAAGAAAAATCCTGTAATGGAGGACAATACATTTTATTTAGTAAGACTGCAAACTAATCAACATTTAATCTCCTTTCAGTTAGAACTGCAGCCACATCTGCGTACATTTCCTTTCTGTTGTGCAACTTACAACCAGAGGTTTTCAAACTATGGGGCACACCCTCTAACAGGGCATGGAGGGACTTTCAGAGGAGTGAGCAGCAATGCCACAGGGGGCTCAGGGAAAGAGCCCCACCTCAACGCCAGCTCACCTCAGAGGGCCACCCCAGCGTGTCTAGGTTGGGAGCACAGCCAAAAGTTGTAGTGTGGGGGGGGTTCTTGAGCTGAGCCCCCACTTTGAGCTACAGTTTTTGGTTGCACCATCCCTCCAGTCCAGACAGGCTGAGGTGAGTCAGGGTGTGGGGGTGGCAGTCCCTCCCTAAGACCCTCCGCACATGCCTGGCCCGAGCCCTACTGAACATTCCTCTGCACCCTCTAGAGAGCGTCCACAGTGGCTTAAGGGTCAATGATCTCCCTAACCTCAGGGAAGGCTCAAGACTTACCTGCTCCGCTGCAGCCTTTCACTGATGCTGTTCAAGAAAGTGTTTGTCCCTCCTGCCTCCTCCATTATCGAGCTGGATCCTTCCTTATATTGTTCGGCTGGGGATCAGAGCTATTCATTAGCTGCAGCTTAGCTGGGTCCCCAAATCTGCCTGCTGCCTTTTCATGAGGCAAGAGCTTGCTGTTCCTTGGCTCAGCAGGCCTTTAAAGGACAGGCTGCTCTGCTGCATGGCTCCATTCTTGGAGGGGTGGGAGAGAAAGGCAGAGAACAACTTTTCACCTTTCAGGCTCCCCTCCCTCTTGTGAAATCGGGATTGTACGAGTGTCACTGGCTTGATAGTGAACTGTCGGTGTGTGAGAGACCAGAGTTGGGTTTCCCATGTCAGCCAGGGGTTTGTTTCTCTCATGGCATGCAGCCATTTCAAGCGGCATGGTCTGCAGTGCCAGTAAAAGATGCCCTAAGCAAATAGTATGTAAGGAGTCGGACCTCAACAGACCACGTTATTGCCAGGCCTGTCTTCTCAGTCACTGCACATTGCTATTCTCCAGTCAACCGCAGATTCCTGCAGTAGGGCAGCCTCTGCTCTTCCAAGACTTGTTTTGATGCATGCATCTGTCTGCAAGATGAAGGCTTCATTGAAGTTTGGTGAAATAAAATGAATCCCTCTCCCATGCCCTGGATACTTCTCCATCCAAATGCATCTGCACAGGAAGAAATCTCTCACACCTGTTGGGGCACATGGTTGTGCAATAGGTCTGTTGGCTGGACCCTACTAATGGAACAGTGGCGTATGGTGCAGCAGGAGTGCCCAGCCAACCCAAGGACAGATTTTATTTGGTGCTTTGTTGTGGAGAGTGGCATTAATGGAACAATGGCGTATGGTGCAGCAGGAGTGTCCAGCCAACCCAAGGACAGATTTTATTTGGTGCTTTGTTGTGGAGAGTGGCATTAATGGAACAATGGCGTATGGTGCAGCAGGAGTGCCCAGCCAACCCAAGGACAGATTTTATTTGGTGCTTTGTTGTGGAGAGTGGCATTATAGCAGAGCCTTTGCCTTACTTATCAAGGTTTTGTTCCTCCCATTCCCCAGTGTACAGCACAGGTACTTCATCTCTGTGCAACTGATCCAGCAGTTGGCCAGGTTGGGATCTGCAGCCATAAGGAACTGATCACTGGCGTATCACTTCAGCCCATTGGAGGTGCTCCCTCCAGCTGATGGGGCAGACACTACGTCATCGGGGTATGCAGCAGTAGACACTCAGTGGAGCAGAAGGACTTGGTCCAGGAATGCTATGGAACCTGAATGAAAGGGTCCGGAAGTAATACGGCTCATACAGTTCACAATGGAGCTCAGTGCTTGGAATCAGGTGAATGCCATTTGATATGAGGGGATTTGTCAATAGCCTTTTGTAAGGCCAAGAGAGGTGTTGGAAAAATCAAACATGGACCCTGAGTTTAACTGACAAAACTCTGCCGACAAGCAAATGCTGGGTCTAGCTTTGAACCAGCACAGTTGTGCTGTAACTTACTGACTCCTCAGTTACACCCAGCCATACTGTGCTGTGTAACTACTTCTTCATTGTGTCCTGTTACTGCTCTGGTGTCCGGCAGTGGCTCTTCTGGAGACAGCTGCTGGGTTTCAGATATCTGCCTGGGTCTATTAGGGGGTCTGCCCTAATTTTATAGTTAGGAAGTCCACAAATCTTAACTCGTTTTCTGGGTTCCTCCCATTGGGCCAGGGACAGGTTTTCCCCAAGATGTATCTTGGTACATAACTTGGCATCTGACCTCTGGGGCAGAAATTCAGTGCTGAGACATGGGCAAGATACACGTCTTTGTCCCTGCAGGGTGTCAGTAGCTTGCCAAGATGTATCTGGGACCCCTGGCACTTGCCCACCAATCAAACCTCACAATCCACGTCCTTGATTCACGTGAGCATCTCCAAAGGCTCTTGCCACTTTGCCAGCAGTTTGCTCTCTGCTGAGGAGCGGCAGCAGAAATCTTTTCTCCCCTCTGCTAGTTTTCCTGAACACTTCTATCATACTGTTATTCTTGGGGCTGCTATGCTACTCACCGATTCTCCGACAAAGCCACCAACCCCATCCAGTCTCTGTCTCTTGAGCACTCATCTTGAGGACACACTGGAACACTTGCGGGCTACTGAGGTCAGACTAGATGATCATACTGGTCCTTTCTGACTTAGAGTCTATGGCTATGTCTACACTGGCAAGTTAGTTCGAATTAAGGAGGCTTAATTTGAACTAACTAAAGCCATGGCTACACTAAGCTTTCGTTAGTTCGAATTAAGGGCTTCCATAATTTGAACTAATAAGTTCAAATAGGGTATTCGAACTAAAGGGTTAATTCGAACTAACTAGTTCGAATTAACCGGTGTGGCCATGTTAATTTGAACTAATTTCTTAGTTCGAACTAACCAGCCATTGAAATGAATGGGGATCGCTAATTCAAACTAAGCAAGTGCCATGAATGGCACTTGCTTAGTTCGAACTAACTTTTTCTAGTTCAAATTAAGCTAATTCGAACTAATTAAAATTAGTTTGAATTAGTTAGTTCAAACTAACTAATTTGAACTAATTTTAGCAAGTGTAGACATAGCCTATGAGTCTACTGATGACTTGTTCCTGCTGTGATTCCTGTCAAAAAACCCCTAAGCTGCATTGTTTGGCAGACAGCAGTTTAGAGGATGAAAAGCTAGTGGAGGATTGTGAGAGCTCCCGTATTGCAAAGAACAAACAGTATCATTTTGTCCTAGTTCCAAGCTTTCCTAATAGGAATTGTCACATCTGCTCTAATGTACAATTAAACTGCTTCAGTAGACTATCTGTTTGTGGGCGTTAGACATTTTAATCAAGTGAGTTTTCAGAATAGTGCTGGTATTAACTCTAGTATTAACTGGGATGTGAAGGCAGTGCTCTGATCTGTCAGTGTAACTCCTGGAATGCCCACTCTAGCAAATACTTTCATTAATTTGGTTATTGTCTGGGGTGTTGCTGAGAGCAGGGCTATAGCGCTGAGGACCCAGTGGCATAATCGTCATCAGAATAAATCAATGCCTGCTTGACCTTTGTTCTAGGGTCCCTATGAGGTCAACCTCATCCTATCAAAAGGGATGCTCACCCATGGAAAAGGGACAAAGGAGACTCTGTGGTACATCTAGGGGACCATCTGTTGGCATTCCAGGCAAATACACAATGATCTTTGATGTCAGGATTAACTGCGCCATGAGCCTCTCTTGGATTATCTTTGCTCCTAAGTGACTGAACCTTGGCACCCCATGGGCCAATTTTAACACCTGAGTTTGATACAGCTCAAGCCTTTAAGAAGTTCACTGAGGCTCCCCTCCTGATAAGCTCCTTTGCACCCACAAACAGACATCAGCTTTGTGCTCCCAGTGTGCTCTTTATTTACAGTCTGTATTCCAACACCATCCATCAAGATAGCTGTTCCTAACCTTTTCAGTAACACGGCACACCTTAATGAGTGACACAATTCCACGGCACACCCACTTTTTTCAGCTGAATTGATTGTTCATAAACATCACATTTACTATGGTTACGGTCTTACTAGAGAGATTTGCAACATAGCGCATACAACAAGCTAAAGAAGGACGAAATGCACTAATACTTCAAATCCACCCCAGAAAAAAATACATCATCTCAATTTTGCCCTTTGGTCACCTGTGTTTAGAATGTTCACATTTTAGAATCAAAAGACCAATACTTTGCTTTTCATTTGATGATTAATTGTCACCAGATTTATTAGTTGTAGTTTTTGTTGGATAGACTATTGTTTAAGATGAAACAATGTTTGTTTTACATTGATTTTCATTACCTTTGTACAAAATTTCCTGGCACACCAGTTGAAAACCACTGCATTAAAACAGAGTCCAGTCTCACTGCCCAGCCACAGGTCAAGGGACGTATGTGCTCCTTTTGCATCTCCCCCATTTGCTGGCTGTTTCTTTCCCCCTCCCCACCATGGCTTTCCTCTGAGCCTTTATAGTGCCCGGCTAACCTCAGCCTGGTCTGTCCAGCACTCTGTCACAGAGGCCAAAAGTTGGATTTGGCAGGCTCCACTTTGTTTCTCCTGGGGAGAAAATAGTCAGCTAAACCCAGCTCTGGTTTAGCCTTCAGCACAGGCTTTATTCCTCTGCCACACAAAGGCAAGAAATATTGACAAGAAACAAAAGGGATTATTGTGACCTGGCCTGGGACTGCGATACATACTGCTCACAGTGGCTCAAGGGCCACCCTTAGCTTCAGAAGGACTACAGAACAGTCTTTCACCACTGTTACTCAAGAAAGTGTCCTACCTCCCTGCTTATACAGCTGGATCCTTCCTTATATTCTCCATCTGGGAATCAAAGCCGATCATTAGCTGGTGCTTAGTTGGATCAGCTGATTCCCAACACCTACCTGCTGGGCTTCTCCTGGCCATAGGGCCTTGAAGGGACAGACTTCCCTGGTATAGTTCTGGAGGAAACCGCAGCAGAGTTTCTACATCATCTAGCTCTGTGGAGTCAAAGATGAGCTCCAGTTTAGAAGACTGCGTGGTAGACAGGTCAGTAATGCTGTCAGCAGTGACAGAGAGTGGGGTGAGGCTGGAGGAATGGGACTCAGAGTAAAGGCGTGCACACACAAAAAGTTCCCCTGAAAAGGAAAGATGCCAGAAACAAGGACTGGCCAGTAATGCGTTTGCACAGGGGTCTGGATTTGCACATGGATTTGCGGGGAAAGAAGAAGCTGAACCTAAAATGGAAACCTGCTTTTTTTCTTTTAAAAATTAGCCTGAAAGTGGCATTTAAAATGTTGTCTGTCCCAAAGTGCTGAATTCCCAGGGTAGCCAGTGGGACTGTCAATGTAGAAGTTCTATTTCTTTAGTAACTTAATCAATACATAGAATCATAGGGCTGGAAGGGACCTCATGTGAAGTCTTCTTGTGTTTTGCAGTGATATCCAGCACCAAACGCTAGGAGTGCGTCTACACTTACAATTTCGGTCGACTTAAGGAGGCTTAAACTACTCCCTGTCTACACTGGGCTTTCCTTAAGTTGACTTAAGGAGAAGTTAAGTCCACTTAATAACACCTCATTTTAGATCCACTTAGCACTTATTAGGTCGACTTAAGCCAATGTGGACGGGGATTAGCGCCTAAATCGACCTTATTGAGTCGACTTAAAGTGTTAAGTTGACTTAATAAGGTCAAAAGGGGGCTTTGTCGCCACTAGGGCTACGTCTACACTGGCAATTTAAGTCGACTTAAATTAAGCCACGTCCACACCAGTCTTTCATTAAGTCGATTTAAGAAATTCCTGAAGTCGACTTAATGAAAGCTTAAGTCGGCTTTATAACTACCACTCCTTAGATCAACCTAAGCCCGGTGCAGACACACAAGTCCACGTTGTTAAGTCGAGTTAAGGGCAGTTAGGTCAACTTAACGAAGTGGACTAAGTCGACTTAAAGTGTTGCCACTTGTTACGTCGACTTCAATAAGGTCGATTTCAACCTTATTAAAGTCGACTTAACAAAAGTCAACTTAACTTTTCTAGAGCAGACATAGCCTAAGATTCCAGAAAACAAAATGGAAAATATTTGACCTCTCTCTCATTCATGTGTACACATGCACGCACACACACAGAATTTCCACAGACCTGAAGAAAAATTTCAACAGATTTTCCATCATTTCCATTTATTTTTGTTCTTCATCTCAACCCAGTATAATCCCCAAATTCTCTACTATGTCACTTCAGTTAAAGTTAAAATTATTTTGGCAACAGGATGAACAGGTGCTACTCTGAAACATGAATCTTTCCAAGTGAGCAGCAAGAAGAGCTGCTGTGGTATCTGTACCAGACAATGTGCTGTTTAGTCATCTGTGTCTTCAATTCAGGAGAGGGTGACCAGAAGATTAGACTGTGTCCATTTGTCTGCAATGTAAGTAATGTGACACAAATGCAAACTAATTTAAAAGAAATAAAAAAACCTGTTCCTGACATAGAGGTTCAGCTCAGACTAAATCCTCTGCATTGTAGATTGGATTCTCTTTACAGTATGGCTCTATTCAGTAATTCAAAGCACAATGTGTTTTAAGTCTCAAAGGTTGGTGAATCACTGGAACAGAGTTGGCGCTGCAGAGCGCATGAGTCAATTCCACCTCAAAGCAGCAGAAGCCCAGCCTGCAATAACTCCTATTTTGTTTCCCCTCTTGCTTTTGGCTGGTGGCTGAGGACACAGCCCCTTCAGGTGGCACAAGCAGCTAACAAAAGCATTAATTGTGTCATGATTGAGTAAGGACACAGGGTGACAGTCATTCTAGAATCAGAAGTGGTTTAAGTTTTGATGAACCTGAGGAGCATAAAAGTGGAAGAAAGAAACTACTGGTTACAGTCAGATGAATGGGCAAGATCCCCCTGGCAGCTCTCCTAATGAGCCTTAGTTCCAGCCCCCATCTCTTCTGCCACTCGTGTTCCAAGGTGTCTCTAGAATTCTTTCCATGCCCCGAACAACCCTGGCCTCTGGAAGCCCTCTCCTCCACCCCTCATTATTCCAGGTTAGCTCAACCCTTCAGCTTTCGCAGCATACCTCCGTCTTGCCTTGCAGTACGCTCTGCTGTTCTAACTCTAGGCCTCCACATTGCTCACTCCCCACCTACGCAACCCCACCTACCCTCTGCCAGGCAATAAAATCACCAGATGCTAAAAATAGTTCATCTAACCTTCAGTAATTAAATCTAATCTAAAGATCTGTTCCTGCCACAGTTTCTACAGCATTTCTAAACCGATAAGCACTGATCAAATACAAAGATCTCAGCTATCTCTTTTGAAAGTACAACCCACGGTATCTGATGGATGCAGATTCCTCTACTAGCAGCAGCTAACGAATGATAGCCTACTGCTAGCAAAGAGGGTGAATGAAGACTTTCTTAACAATAGGCCAGCCGGGGTCAAGGCTGCGATAACAGCCCCCAGTGTTTATATGGTTTTCTCCTTGGTGGTCACGCTGGGTGATGGCGTTGACTGGGAAAAGTCCCAAAGTCCCCAGTCTCAAGGTGGCTGAAAGATAATTCTAGGGGCCCTGACTTTAGCTCTTCCTTCTAGACTCCTCATCAGGGCGATCAAGGGATAATTCCTGTGACAGACTTCCTAGGAGGGACCCAAGGTGGGAGAGGGGGCGGTGGATTATACAGGGACAATTCCTGATGCTTAGGCCCTGGACTCCCCACCAGAACTATGGGGGCTATGGCACACAGGTTTAAGGCTTCAGTGCTCCCAAATGAATTAGAGGGGAAGCCAAAGCAGAGACAGGCTGCCTATCGATGCATCCCAGAGTTTACATGGGAACAGCAGCTGCCGTGTCACTCATCCTGCCACCCACTGGCTTTCAGAGATTATGTACGAGGCTCTGAAAGAGGAAATGTGCTGGCCCTGCTCTGCTCCCTGCCATCTACCTGATGCACTGCAGCACTTCTTTCCTTCCTTATCCCAGTAAGGGTTATCTTCTTGAGCTGCCTCCCCAGCTGTCTAAATTCTCCTCTGTGCAAATATCTGTTCCATCAGTATCACTCTGCCTAAGGCCCAAGACCAATATGGTCATCTAGTCTGACCTCCTCTAGAGCACAAAGCAGAGAATTGTATCCAACCAGGCCTGCATCCTGCCATATCTTGTGGTTGAGCAATACTCCATATCTTTTAAAAAGATATCCAGTCTTAATTTAAAGGGATCGAGTGATAATCTACCACATTCCTCAGTAAATTGTACCAATGGTTAATTACCTTCTCTCTTAAAAATGTGCACTTTATTCCATGTCTGAATTTGAATAACTTCAGTTTCCAGCCATTGGATCATATTATGTCTTTATTTGGTAGATTTAAAAGCTCTCTAGTCCAATATCCTGCCTGTGACAGTGGCCAGCACTGGATACTTCAGTGGAAAGTGCTAGAAATCCCATAATAGGGAGATGTGGAATAATCTGCCCACCATGAAGGTCTCACACTAATCTCTAAAAGAGATTGGTTTGAACCTTGGAACATGAGTTTTTATATTGCATGCAAAATTTTTGTTAGCATTGTGATAGACATGACAATATCTTGGCCAAGCCTTATTGAATTAAGTGTAAGTACTTTAAGAATTCATTGTAATAAAAATGCCAACGTTTAGGTACTATTGATGGATTTTATGTATTTCTTGTGGGAGTGGACCATTGCCCTTAAGGGACTAAGAACAGTGGGACCATCAGACAAGCAAAGGATTTTTGGTTAAGTACCCTGAGTTAAAACTGACTCAGAGCCTTCTTTCTGATCCAGCAAGTGGACAGGACCTCTGGTCCAAGGGAGGCCCAATCCTTAGGGAAGAGTTGGAAGGTCTTTGGCCTACTGAGACTCCATAAGAATTGGTGCCTCTTTTAAGCTGTTTTAACTGGTGCCTGTTTTAAGCTGTGCTGAACTTGTAACCACAGGAAAAAGCCCTGCGTGGGGTTTGAGGGAATCCTTACCAACCAGAGCCTTTGCTGGAGAGAGGGGGTGATTGCTTACAGACTGTTATTTGCTGGGGACATAACAGTCTAGTCAGGGTACTGTGAAGCCTGGAAATATCCCAGTCAGAAGGGAGAGAGTTATACATGTCTCCCCACACGAGAGGTGATGGATGAGGAGTCTGGCATGTAGAGTCGGTGCTCTTGCTGCACCACAGAAGGGGAATACAGGTGCAGTTGCCTTGCACTATGACAAGCATTATCCTTCATAACTGGATATTATTGTTATCCATATAAATACCAAATCCTTCTTTAACTTTTGCTAAATTCTTGGCCCCAGCAACATCTTGTGGTAACAAGTTCCACAATCTAACTTTGCATAGCATGCAAAACACCTGTCTAAGTTTTGAATTTGCCAACTTGGAATTAATTGAATGTCTCTTTATTCTTTGAGTTATGAGACAGGGAGGAGAGAAGTTTCCAATCAATTTTACCTACACCATTCATTAAAGTATATCATTTATATGCTCTGTGGGGCGACATGTATGAAGGAAGACCTTGCTGCAGCAGTGGAAAGAGGTGTCGTTTGTGCATGATTCTGGAAAAACATCTAGTTTGTGACAAGGACACAGGAAGAAGAGGAAGAATTTGTATGTTTCAATGATGCATCTTCATCTCCTTTCTAAGTTAAAAATCTAAATCCCTTGAATCTCTGAGATAGTTTTCCCATGCCCCTAATTGTTCATGTCATCCGTCTCTAAACCTCCTGTAAGTCAGTAATATCAATTTTGATCTGAGGTAACCAGTCTTACACACAGTGTACCAGATGATGCTGTACCATTTATGTAGAGATGGACGCTATAATATTTTCCTCTATTTTCTTGTATCTCATTTCTTATGAAATATAATATCTGGTTTGCTTTTGGCATCAGCTATACATTGAGCAGAAGTCTTCATTAAGTAGTCCACAGTGATGCCTAGGTCCACTTGCTGAGTAGACACAGTTAATTAAAAACCTTGTAAGGTGTATGAACACAGAACTTCATTTACCATCATGTTTCTATGTTGGTTAGGTGTCTCTTAAGTTCCCCAGAGTTTTCTCTGGATTTGATTTACCTAAAAACTTTGTAGACAAGATAATTTGTCCCAGGATAGTAGAGAAGCAAGGTGGGTGAGGTAATACTTTTTTATTGGACAACTTCTGTCTCTCTTAACAACAGAAATTGGTCAAATAAAAATATTTCCTTACCTATTCTGTCTGTCTAAAAACTTTGTGTTATTTGCAGATTGAGTTATCTCACTGCTCACCCCCTTTTCAGATCATAAATAAGTACATGAAACAACACAGGACCTAGTACAGAAGGTTGAGATGTGCACTCTTAACCTTTTGCCATGATTAAAATAGACCATTTAACCCATCTTTGTATATCCTGGCTTTTAGCCAGTTTTTGGTCCATGGTTCTTTGTCAAAGGACCATCTGAAAATCTGAATAAATGATGTCAACTGGTTATCCTTGATCAACTACTTTATTAATATGTTCCAAGAATTCTAACAGATTATCAAGATGTGAATTCTCTTTGCAGAACCATACTGATTAACCCCTATCAGAGCATGATCTTCCAGGTGTTTTATTATTCTATTTGTAACTATTGTTTTAACCAGTTTACCAAGTATAAGATGTGTTGCTGAGTGGCCTGTAATTCTCTGGATCACCTTTAAAACCTCTCATGATCCCTTCCAGTTTCTATGGCTGCGTCTACACTTGTAAATGAAGTCGACTTAAGCTTGCTTAAGTTGACTTAATTTACTCTGCGTCTACACTACAGTTTCCTTAAGTCGACTTAAGGAAAATAAAGTTGACTCAATTAAAATTAAGTCGACTTTATAACACCACCTTTCAATTCGACCTAAGGCTTAAGTCGACTCCCTAGAGTCGACTTAAGCCAGTGTAGACGTGGGGTAGCCCTAAGTCGACTTATGGCTACCCCAGAGCTACACCAATGCCCTCCCTGCCAGGGGGGGGGTAGGGGGAGCCTGGCATGCCCCCCCACAGGGCAGGGTAGAGCCCTGCCCACCCTGCCCCTATGCCTTGCCAGGGTCCCTGACCCCCTTTGCCCCATTGTACCTAGGTACAATGGGGCAAAGGCTGAGCCCCCTGGAATTGGGCAAGGGGTGCCCCCCTGCCCCCATGGACCTCCCCTAGGTCCCCCTAAGCCTCTAGAAGTTGACCTAGGCATCCAGTATGGACATTCTAAGTCGACTTTCTAAGTTCCCCTTTAAGTCGACTTTAATTTTAAGTGTAGACACACTAAGTCAACTTAACTAAGTCAACTTAAAGTTGACTTAAATTAACAAGTGTAGACATAGTCTATGATTCTATGAAAATCTAAATACACCATTTGTTACCCTGCAGTCCTCTAGTGTAATTGCTGGTTTTAATGGGAGATTGCATGTTTCTGCTAACAGCTCAGTCACTTCTGTGAGACCTGGATCAGTTTTAGAAATTAATAACTCCAAGAGGCCAAGGATTAAGTCTAAACACCTATGGCTTTATTAGTAACAGAAACAGTGATACCACAAGTGCAGCGGGGACAACGCAATGAACAGCGATTCTCCTACTAAAGGATTACCTGCCTTCTCAGGAGTCCCCCCAGCGTCCTGGGTGGTGAGAGATTTCAACTCATGAGTAGTTCATTCTATCCCGTTGTGGCTCAATTACTGGCGTTTGGCTTCCCCTTTTTATAGCCTACTAACCTCCTTAGAAGATTCTGCCACCTCAGCTGAAGCTTTCCATTGTTCACATCGGGGGAGGAGGAACTAGCGTTGCCTCAGGGCCTACTCTTACAACTGGAGGCCAGAAACTGCATCCGAGGGTGCTGAGGGAGTTGGCCGATGTGATTACAGAGTCACTGGCCATTATCTTTGAAAACTCGTGGTGAACGGGGGAGGTCCCGGAGGATTGGAAAAAGGCAAATATAGTACCTATCTTCAAGAAAGGGAAAAAGGAGGATCCGGGGAACTGCAGACTAATCAGCCACACCTCAGTCCCTGGAAAACTCATGGAGCAGGTCCTCAAAGAATCCATTCTGAAAGACTTGGAGGAAAATAGAGTGATCAGGAACAGTCAGCATAGATTCATCAAGGGCAAATCGTGCCTGACCAACCTGATTGCCTTCTATGATGAGATGACTGGATTTGTGGATGCGGGAATAGCCGTTAACATGATATACCTTGACTTTAGCAAAACTTTTAAGACAGTTTCTCACAGCATTCTTGTCAGTAAGTTAAGGAAGTATGGGTTGGATGAATGGACTGTAAGGTGGATAGAAAACTGTCTAGATCATCAGGCTCAGCAGGTAGGGATCTATGGCTCAGTGTCTAGTTGGCAACCAGTAACAAGTGGAGTGCCCCAGGGGTCAGATCTGGGGCCGATTCTGTTCAACATCTTCATTATTGATCTGGATGATGGGATAGATTGCATGCTCAGTAAGTTCGCAGATGATACCAAGCTGGGAGGAATGGTATACATGCTGAAGGGCAGGGATAGGATTCAGGGAGACCTAAACAAATTGGAGCATTGGGCCAAAAAAAATCTCATGAGGTTCAACAAGGACAAGTGCAAAGTCCTGAACTTAGGGTGGAAAAATCCCATGTCCTGCTGCAGGCTAGGGACTGATTGGTTAAGTAGCAGCACTGTAGAAAAGGACCTGGGGGTTATGGTGGACGGGAAGCTGGATATGAGTCAACAGTGTGCCCTTGTTGCCAAAAAGGCCAATGGCATATTGGGTTGCATCAGCAGATCGAGAGCTGTGATAATTCCCCTCTATTCGACACTGGTCAGGCCGCATCTGGAATACTGTGTCCAGTTTTGAGCTCCCAACTACAGAAAGGTTGCGGACAAATTAGAAAGAGTCCAGCGGAGGGCAACGAAAATGATTAGGGGACTGGGGCACATGACTTACGAGGAGAGCCTGAAGGAACTAGGCTTATTTAGTCTGCAGAAGAGAAGAGTGAGGGGGGATTGATAGCAACCCTCAACTACGTGAAGGGGTGCTCCAAAGAGGAGGGAGCTAGGCTGTTCTCAGTAGTAACAGAGGACAGAACAAGGAGCAATGGTTTCAAGTTGCAGATGGGGAGGTCGAGGTTGGATATTAGGAAAAAACTTTCTCACTAGAGGGTGGTGAAGCATTGGAATGGGCTACCTAGGGAGGTGGTGGAATCTCCGTCTTTGGAGATATTTAAGGTCCGGTTAGACAAACCCTGGCTGGGATGATTTAGTGGGAGTGGTCCTGCTTTTAGCAGGGGTTGGACTGGATGACCTCGTGAGGTCCCTTCCAGCCCTAAGATTCTATGATTCTATGAAACTGGCCTCCACCAGCTTCTTGCTTTTCTATGTACATGCTTGTCTGCAGGCCTCCTGGCATTCACAATTTCAAACTCTAGGTCCTTCAGAATGCTTCAATGTAGATCCTTTGGGCCTGATGACATACTGCTTTTTAAATTATCATTTTGCTTCAGCACTTCTTCTGACACATAAACCTCTGTTAGTGCCTCATCTTCAATACTAATGAAGAACAGGTCCAGGATAGGTATTCTAACCCCTTTCTGCGGCAATGCTAATAATTGAAGTGATCATCTTTGCCCTGCCTAGTTATTCATATGGTCCTGAGGAAACTTCCAGTCTGTCCTAGCATGCACTGGGCATACTAAAAAACGTGGTGTGAATTATTTGTGAGAAGCTTTTGGTGCTCATGTGGAGACTACTGTTTCATAGATTCCAAGGGCAGAAGACACCATTGTGTACATCTAGTCTGAGTAAATCAAATCCTGTTAAAATAAGATTTTCAGACATTTAAAAAGAAAATCTCAGCATGCAATTTCTTTTCTCCTGGTTCAAAATGCACAGTACTGGTTAAATGCATTGTATGTGAGGTGCTCCTTTCAAACTGAGTCAACCTGCACATGCAAGACACCCACAGAACAGTAATCCGAGCAGTACCTTGGTGTGCTGTGATATGCAGTTCTTTATGGAGAATACTAAACTCAGAACACATAAGAGCAGTTAGCTTAATGACGTTCTTGGGCCTTATCACTTCCACAGTCACACACATTTCACACTGAGATCAGTGGGACTTGTGTGTGGTGCTATATAGAAAATCCAGCCTCTTATTTATAGCATGGGCTGTCTAAGAATTTCCTCTGAACTCTTCTCAGTTTGTTACAAGGAAAGTTTGCCATTATCATAGCATAGTTGTTTGCATTTTAAATCTGTAATAAAAATTCATATTCTCTTGCTATGTCAGAGGGTACCTGGCTTTCAGGTTGGGTCAGGGGCCCAACCTGCCTAAGACAGACTTCATAAGGGGGAGAATGAGACAACTCAGATTCACCTGAAGGAAGTTAATTAGGTAGGAGAGTACCTGGGAAAGGAAAAAAAGAAGTTATGTGCAGAGGGTCTGGTGAGGAGAACACAGGGAAAGAAACAGTCTCCAGAGTACAGAAAGAGAAAGCTCCTATAGAGAAGGGCTCTCAGGGGGTTGCTGGTGTGGGGAGCTCACCAGAAAAGGAAACCCAGGAAGAATGACCCTGTGCGAGAGGATTTCCATAAGGAAGGGACTATGAATACTAAGTCTTACAGACACCAGGCTCCCATGAAAGACTTCACCAGGCAAGAACAGCAACTCTCGATCAGAGGAATCATATGCTGTCCTGAGGATCAATCTTTGTGGTTTGACCTCTGTAGGAGTTGGTGACCTTGACCCAGGAGGAGTTACCTTCCCCAGTTAGTGCAAAGAGGTCCCTGATGCCAGAAGAGGATTCTGGATCATGAAGGCCTTACAGGTAAGGGATATCACTGGCATTGATGGACTAAAGCTGACTCAGCCCTTCCTCCCTCTAGCTAGAGATACTGGGGAGAGGACTATTTCTGTGATGTTCTGCTTCTGGGATTGAATAATCTAGTGACCTGAAGGGGTGCAGTTCAGTGTACAGACTTCAGTGGATATACTAAAATCTGAATTCATAGAAACTGAGGCAGAGCTACAGTGGTGACACTGCACGAAGGCACTCCAGGGCTGAGGGCTCCCAATTACAGGCTATAATAGCCAGAACTTGATTTTGCCTCTGAATTGCCTGCTGTAGTAAATTTTTTTCTAGCTCTGAATAAACTGACTGTATTGCACAGTTCCACCACCTCTTACTGTCCTTCACATCATGGTTCTATTTCTTAATGGCACTTTATTGCCCTCTGCTGGAAGAGCCCTCTGCTGGAATTTTCATGGAGTTAAAGTCCAGAAGAGGCCAATAAGATCATACAGGCTCTTGTTAAAAAATACTGTTTGTGTTTCATCTGATCTATCATCTTGGTACATGTTTATTGCCTGCCAGCTACCACTGGTGCACATACAAACATAAGGTGGAATTAATCTTTAAAGAGAGAATTATTTCACTCAGTGTAGGGTTAGGGATATACAGTTCTAAATATCTATAAACTAGTATGGAAGTAGAAGACAATATTTTGTCTTACTGTCCAACAGCTAATACATTATTTGTTCCAGGGAAAGATGTTGTTTAATAAGAACCCCGGTTTGCAGGGTAAACTTATGCCCAGGTTCAAGCTCAGGATTCTGGGTTTTGGACCATAGCATTGTGTTTCCAGTGCTGCACTGATTGCCCTGAAATGGGATCTCTCTGTGAATATGACCAGAGAAAGTGAAAAAGGGAAAGGTGTGCCTGGGAAAAGTTTGTTTTAATTATGTCTGGTTTGTTTTGCAAGTGCAATAACAGTTTCTCTTAGGTTATTGTTAACCATAAATTCATGGGTTATTTCCAGGGCTGCCTGCTGCCTTTGTGAACTGGGTTTACACATCTTTTGCTGATTGTAACATAATTTTCCACAGGTTTGTCAGGACAAGAATTGGCTTTCTTTTAAAAATTCTGTTATACATCACTTCAGCTCCCTTGTTTATTCTGTGACGGTGCTTTGGGAGGCAGCAAGTATGCTATTTAAAGAAAACAAATCTAGAAAATCAGCAGAGGTGATTTTATTAATATTATTTTTAAAATATGAACTGCACATGAGCTAATCATGTCACTAGCTGAATGCTATGGTGAAGGTTAAACGTAACTATGACAAAGTGGGGAGGCTCTTTGGCTAAGTCTACACTGGTTAAGTTAAGTTGACTCTGTTAAGTCGACTTAGAGCGGCCACACTGGAAACTCAAGTCGACTGCCTCTGTCCACACTGGCAGGTGCTAGGTCGATGGAGGAGAGCCACAGCTGGGGGATCAGGCACGGGAGAAGGGAGAGCCACGGCTGGGGATCGGGCAGGGGAGAAGGGAGAGCCACGGCTGGGGGATCAGGCAGGGGAGAAGGGAGAGCCATGGCTCGGGGATCAGGCAGGGGAGAAGGGAGAGCTGCAGCTGGGGATCAGGCAGGGGAGAAGGGAGAGCCATGGCTGGGGGATCAGGCAGGGGAGAAGGGAGAGCCATGGCTGGGGGATCAGGCAGGGGAGAAGGGAGAGCTGCGGCTGGGGATCGGGCAGGGGAGAAGGGAGAGCTGTGGCTGGGGGATCAGGCAGGGGAGAAGGGAGAGCCATGGCTGGGGGATCAGGCAGGGGAGAAGGGAGAGCTGTGGCTGGGGGATCAGGCAGGGGAGAAGGGAGAGCTGTGGCTGGGGGATCAGGCAGGGGAGAAGGGAGAGCTGTGGCTGGGGATCGGGCAGGGGAGAAGGGAGAGCTGTGGCTGGGGATCAGGCAGGGGAGAAGGGAGAGCTGTGGCTGGGGATCGGGCAGGGGAGAAGGGAGAGCTGCGGCTGGGGATCGGGCAGGGGAGAAGGAGAGCTACGGTCGGGGGAATCAGACGGGGAGAAGGGAGAGCTGTGGCTGGGGAGAAGGGAAAGCCGTGGCTCTCCCTTCTCCCCTGCCTGATCCCCTGACCGTGGCTCTCCTTCTCCCTAGCCCATCCCCCGGCCTGGAGGCCAATTAGAATCATCGAATCATAGAATCCTAGGGTTGGAAGGGACCTCACGAGGTCATCTAGTCCAACCCCCTGCTAAAAAGCAGGACCACTCCCCCTAAATCACCCCAGCCAGGGTCTTGTCTAACCAGGCCTTAAAAATCTCCAAAGATGGAGATTCTACCACCTCCCTAGATAGCCCATTCCAATGCTTCCCCACCCTCCTAGTGAGAAAGTTTTTCCTAATATCCAACCTTGACCTCCCCAGCTGTAATTTGAAACCATTGCTCCTTGTTCTGTCCTCTGTTACCCTCGAGAACAGCCTAGCTCCCTCCTCTTTGGAGCACCCCTTCAAGTAGTTGAAGGCTGCTATCAAATCTCCCCTCAGTCTTCTCTTCTGTAGACTAAATAAGCCTAGTTCCTTCAGGCTCTCCTCATAAGTCATGTGCCCCAGCCCCCTAATCATTTTTGTTGCCTTCCGCTGGACTCTTTCTAATTTGTCCACATCCTTTCTGTAGTGGGGAGCCCAAAACTGGACACAGTATTCCAGATGTGGCCACACCAGTGTCGAATAGAGGGGAATTATCACATCCCTCGATCTGCTGGCAATACTCCTACTGATGCAGCCTAATATTCCATTGGCCTTTTTGGCAACAAGGGCACACTGTTGGCTCATATTCATCTTCCCATCCACCATAACTCCCAGGTCCTTTTCTACAGCGTTGCTACTTAGCCAATCGGTCCCCAGCCTGTAGCAGTGCATGGGATTTTTCCGTCCTAAGTGCAGGACTTTGCACTTGTCTTTGTTGAACCTCATGAGGTTTCTTTCGGCCCAGTGTTCCAATTTGTTCAACTCTCCCTGGATCCTGTCCCTGCCCTCCAGCGTGTCTACCATTCCCCCCACCTTGGTGTCATCCGCAAACTTACTAAGCACACAGTTTATTCCATCATCAAGATCATTAATGAAGATGTTGAATAGAACCGGCCCCAGGACCAACCCCTGGTTTAGGTCGACTTCAGGTATCCACACTGGCTTTAAGTTGACTTAAGGTTGACTTAGGCGTTAAGTCGACCTTCAGAGGTGGAGTTATTAAGTCCACTTAAGGAAGCACCCAGTGTGGACGCAGTGTTGCGTAGGTTGACTTAAGCGTCATTAAGAGAGAGAGAGAGAGAGAGAGAGTGTGTGTGTGTGTGCAGTTGATTGGAGAGTGAGGCTTTGAGCTGGGGCAACTGTTTTGACCCATGAAACAGCCCTATAAAAAGCAGCCAGGTGCAAACCAAATGAGCTGCAGACAGATGAGAAGCAAACAGGGAATTTGCCTGGGAGTTCACTTGTGGGAACACCCACACAGGGTTTTGCCTTTTAGGCTTTGTTGAGCAGTAAATACCATTTCTGAAGTGGCTCTTAGAGGAAAGATTATATGGATAATGAGTGATCAGCAGTTGTGATCTGCACAGGATGTTCCATTATTGTCTTTCTCCCAGAGGATAGAAGCAACTTCATCTGTATGAAGTGCAAGCTGGTCTTGGGATTGGAAGAGAAGGTTATAGGCCTAGAGACCCAACTATCAACCCTGTGTTGCATCAGAGAAAAATAAGACCTTCCGGATAGAAGTTACAGTTTGGTACTGCAGGCACAGCATGCTGAAGAATCAGAGAGGACAATGCAGGGGGGAACTGAAGAATTGGAAAGAAAATTAGCAGCGCTGACCTCCAGAAGAAGAAAGACGAACACCCAGATATCCCCAATGCAAGTAGAGGTAAGCAACCGTTTTCAGGCTCTCGGCACAAGTACTATGGTGGAGACTGGTTTAGAAGATTCATTTGAGGGAAGGGATCAAGAGTCCCCATGAATCGAAAGGCATGGGATGCATTGTCCTGGGGATCCATGACTACCACTCACAAGAGGAGACAGATGATGGTGTGAGGGACTCCCTCCTAAAGGGGATGGAGTCATCCATTTGCCATCCAGACTGGGAAATTCTAGAAATGTGCTGCTAGCCCAGAGCATGAATTCAAGATGTGATGGAGAGTCTGCTGAGACCTTGGACTGCTACCCCTTTCTTCTCCATGTGGACACCAAATGATACTGCCAAGAATGACCTTGAGCATATCACTGCAGACTTTGTGGCTCTGGAAAGAAGGATAAAGGAGTTTGAGGCACAAGTGGTGTTCTTGTCCATCCTCCATATGGAAAGGAAAGGCCTATGTAGGGACCATCGAATTGTGGAAGTAAATGTGTGGTTATGCAGGTGGTATCAGGGAGAGGGCTTTGGATTCTTCGACCATGGGATGGATGCTGGTCCAAGAATAAGGATTGCTCAGAAGACACTGGATCCACCTTACAAAGAGAGGAAAGAGCAGCTTTCCAGGCAGGCTCGATAAACTAGTAAGAAGGGCTTTAAATTAGGCTCGCCATGCGACAGGGTCCTCAGCCCAAAGGTAAGTGGGGTAGTGGGACACCAGGAGGAAGCACAAGGAGGAGGGTGCAACAGGGGAGGCCTCCTGATGCACACTGAGAGTGTCAGGCAATTAGCCAGTTATCTAATGTGCCTGGACATGAACACAAGAAGCCTAGGAAACACACAGGAGGAATTGGAAGTCCTGGGGCACTCAAGGAACTATGATGTGATTGGAATAACTTAGTGGGGTAGCTCTCATGACTGGAGCACTATCATAGAAGGGTATAAACTGTTCAGGAAAGTCAGGCAGGGGAGAAAAGTTGGAGGAATTGCACTCGATATGATTGCTCAGAGCTCCAGAATGAAACTGGAAAAAAGTCTGTTGAGAGTCTCTGGGTTAAGTTTACAGGTAAAAGCAGTAAGGATGATGTCATGGTGGGCATCTGCTATAGACCGCCCCAGACCAGGAGGAAGAGGTAGATGAAGCTTTCTTCAGACGACTAGTGAAAGTTTCAAGATCACAGGATCTGATTCTCGTGGGGGACTGCAATCACCCTGATGTGCTGGGAGAGCAACATAGTAGAGCACAGATAATCTGGAAGTTTGTTCTACATATTCAGTAATGATCTGGATGATGGAGCGATTTAACCCTCAGCAAGTTTGCAGGTGATACTAAGCTGGGGGAAATGGTGGGTATGCTGGTGGATATGCTGAAGGAAAGTGTAGGGTACAGAGTGACTTAGACAAATTTCAGGATTGGGCGAAAAATAATCAGCTGAGGTTCAACAAGGACAAGTACATTGTCCTACACTTAGGATAGAAGAATTCCATGCAGTGCTACAGACTAGGGGCCAACTGTTTAGGCAGCAGTTCTGCAGAAAAGGATCTAGGGGTTACAGTGGACGAGAAGCTGGATGTGAGTCAACAGTGTGCCCGTATGGCCAAGAAGGGCTGCATTAGTAGGAGCATGGCCCGTATGGCCACATTGGGCTGCATTAGTAGGAGCATGGCCAGCAGATTGAGGGAAGTGATTATTCTGCTCTATGTGGTACTCGTGGAGGTCACATTTGGAGTATTGTGTCTAGTTTTGGGCTCCCCACTACAGGAAGGATGTAGACAAACAGGAGAGAGTCCAGTGGAGAGCAATGAAAGTGATCAGGGGGCTGGGGCACATGACTTATAAGGAGAGGCTGAGGGAACAAGGCTTGTTTAGTCTGCAGGAGAATGGGGGGGGGGGGTTCCAGGGAGGGTGGACCTGGGCTCTTCTCAGCAGTGGCAGGCGACAGAACAAGGATCCATGGTCTCAAGTTGCAGTGGGGGAGGTCTAGGTTGGGTATTAGGAAAAGCATTTTCTCTAGGCAAGTGATGAAGCACTGGACTGGGTTACCTAAGGAATGGTGGAATCCATAAAAAAGATTTGGGGATGTTGGATAATCACCTGAGCATGAGCTCTCACTGGGTGCGTCTACACTAGTAAATTAAGTCAACTTAAGCAGTCTTAAGTCGACTTAATTTTTCCTCAAGTCGACTTAAGGAAACTGCAGTGTAGACACAGAATAAATTAAGTCGACTTAATAAGATCTCGTTTTAAGTCGACTTACTGCTTAAGTCGACTTAAGCCAGTGTAGACGTGGCTTAGCCGTAAGTTGTCTTAAATGGCCCCCAGGACTCCCCCACTGACCTCCCTCCCAGGGTGCCTGGCAGCCAGAGCCTGGTGTGCCCATCCCGCACCTGTACCCTGCTCCTGCTCAGCCCCCATGTACCCAAGCACAATGGGGAAGGTGCTGAACTCCCTGCCACTTTTAAAGGGGTGCCCGGGGAAGGGGGGCACCTCTCCGGTGTCACATTTCCCACCATGCACCACTCCCAGGTCCACCTAGCCCCTGTCAGTCGACTTAGGCATCCAGTGTAGACACTCTAAGTTGATTTAGCAAGGTCAACTTTAAGTCGACCTAAATTTACAGTGTAGACATGCTAAGTCAACTTAACAAGGTTGACTTAAAGTCGACTTTGTTAAGTCGATTTAGCAAAGTCGACTTATTCTGACAAGTGTAGACATAGCCACTGTGATGCTGCAGCCAAAAGAACTAATGAGATCCTGGGAGGGATAAATTTGGGCATCTCCCATAAGAGCAGAGAAGGTATTTTAGCACTCTATCTGCTGCTGAAATACTCTGTCCAGTTCTGTAACCAGAGGACTGGAAAGGACTTTGAAAGGTCATCAAGTTTTGCCCCCTTGGCTTAAAGAGGATTAAGTAAACCCAGACCGTCACTGACAGGTGTTTTGTCCAACCTGTTCTTAAAAACTTCCAGTGATGGGGATTCCACAACCTCCCCAAATGGTTCTTATTTTGTACAAACCATTATGATGTGCAAATGCCGTGAGTAACCACGTGATCTTATCACTGTAAGCCTGTTCTTTCTTGCTCTTTCTTCTTTTCGTGTGTATTACACTCAATTGTGTGATCTCTGAAATGTAAATTGTAAGGTCTTCCAGCTAGCAGCCTTGTATTTTACATATTCCGTGAAGTACATAACACTTTAGAGTGCCGTCAAATCAACAACAACAATAGTTTTTATGGGTTCCACTGTCCTCTAGTGACCAGAATCAGAACTACTTGATTTGAATTCCAAAGGGGTAGCTGTGTTAGTCTATTGTAGAAAGACAACAGAGTCCTGTGGCACTTTTAAAGACTAACAGATTTATTTATCGCATGAGCTTTCGTGGGAGAAAATCCCACTTCGTCAGACGCTTTGAAGATAGGAAAGTTACAGAGTGGTAGGAAATTAAATGCAGGGGAGTGTATGACATAGCATCAGGTCAGGCTGTAACAGCAAATCAAAATAGGTGTTAGGATTCAAAACACTGGGGAACAGCACATAGAGGAGGGGGAGGTCAAATCACTTGTTGTAATGCGAGAAAAATCTCCAAAGATGGAGATTCTACCACCCCCCTAGATAGCCCATTCCAATGCTTCACCACCCTCCTAGTGAGAAAGTTTTTCCTAATATCCAACCTTGATCCTGGCAACTGCAAGCGTGCAAAGAATAGACTTACTAGACCCATCCATTAACATGATATGTTGGAGAAGAGTCAACACTGCTTTTGTAAGGGGAAGTCATGCCTTGTCAATAAGAATTCTTTGAGGGCATTGAAGAATGTGGATATGGGTGATCCAAAGAATATAGTGTAGCTGGACTTTTAGAAAGCTTTTGGCAAGGTATTTCACAAAAGTGTCTTAAGCAAAGTAAGCAGTCATGGGACAAGAGGGAAGGGGAGGTCCTCTCATGAATCAGTAAAATTACTAGGGGTATGGAACAGCTTCCATATGGAAGAGATTAAAAAGACTGGGACTGCTCAGTTTAGAAAAAAAATTATTAAGAGGAGATAATGATAGAACTCTCTAAAACTGTGAATGATGTGGAAAAAGTGAACAGGGAAGTGCTATTTACCTCTTCCTGTAACACATATGCTATGCATCACGATCACCCAATGAAATTCATAGATAGTAGGTATAAAACCAACATGGGGAAATCTTCTTCACATAACATTGTCAATTTGTGGAACTTGTTTCCAGAGGATGTTCCAAAGGCCCAAAGTATAACTGGGTTAAAAAAAAGAATGAGAGAAGTTCATGGAGGATGGTTCCATCAAGATTAGCCAAGATGGTTATGGATGCAATCCCATGCTCTGCATGTCCCTAAACTTCTGATTGCCAGAAGCTGGGACTGGACAACAGGGGGTGGATCACTGGATTAATTGCCCTGTTCTTTCATTCCCTCTGATGCATCTAGCGTCATCCACTGTCAGAGGAAAGTCTACTAGGCTAGATTGACCATTGGATTAGTTTAGCATAGCCATTCTGATGTTCTTAAATACTAGTCAGTCTAATTTTAAGAATATGGAAAGAAATGGGCTTGGAGGAAGGCAGAATGTGGTGGTTTTATAGTGATGATATACAAATACAGGTTGATTTACAAATTCCAGATTGAGTGTGTAGGCCTGATACTTGTAAAAGTGATTATATAAAAAATTTAACTTTGGAATCAGGGATGCCGTATCAAATGTGAACAGTAAAATATTTTCTACTGAGTAAAATTGCACTTTAAGGTTGTAAAAAAAAATCAGTAAACAAATTAATAGTTTTGTTCTCATGTAACTATAACTGATTGCAATATTTGCGAACTGAATTGCCACCAGTCCGAAGTATCTAATCATCAGAAAAAGAAGCGCCAATCTAGGAATGCCATCTTACCACAGGTCATCCCAAGGGCTGCAACTAAGGTGGTGAAGAAACTGTGCACCAGTTCTGTATCTGGGGACAAGCAACCGAATCAGCTAGCTTTGTGGCCCCTTTCCTCATAAGAGGCCCAAAGACCCTGAAACACATAAAAGGCAAAGCAAGAATAACCGTGGGACTCTATGTGAGTACAGCCCTAGAGGAGCTCCTGTCATGTGGACATTAATAACTTAAATTCCAAAGGGGTAGCCGTGTTAGTCTATTGTAGAAAGACAATATATTATTATTAAATTATTAATAATTTATTAATAAATCTGTTAGTCTTTAAAAGTGCCACAAGACTCTGTTGTCATTAATAACTTAGTCATATGTTAAAGGTTTATTGCAGAAGGGGGTGTGGGGGGTTGAGGTTCTGTGGCCTGCATTATGCAGGAGGTCAGACTAGATGATCATATTGGTCCTTTCTAACCTTAGAGTCCATGAGTCTATGTGAAGATTGGCACAGCCCTCAAAGAGCACCTAGCACATGAAGGGTGCCACTGCCCACATGCACTCTGGACACAGCTCCCCAGGAGCAGATGCAGCTCAAGGGCTGGCACTGCCCTGCTGCACTGTGGGTGAAGCCTGTGGTGCTGAGGGTTGGCACTGCCCAGCCCTGGTGCATGCTGGGTGGAGCCTCAGGCACATGAGGGCTGGCATTGCCCCAGTGCATTTTGGGTGGAGCACCTGGCATGGGGTTGGTACTGCGCAGGTGCATGCTGGGGGGAGCCACTGGCATGTGAGGGTTGACACTGCCCCCATGCACTCTGGACACAGCCCCTCCGGAGCCCCTGCTTCACAAGAATTGGTACTGCCCCAGTGCATGCTGGGAGAGCCCCTGGCAGGTGAGGGTTGGCACTGCCTCAGTGCATGCTGGGTGGAGCCCTGACACGAGGTTTGGCACTGCCCCCGTACACAAAGGTTGATGCTACCCCGGTGCATGCTGGGTGGTGCCCTTGGCAGACGAGGGTTGGTGCTACCCCAGTGCATGCTGGGTGGAACACAGGCACACGAGGATTGGTGCTATCCCGGTGCATGGTGGGAGAGCCCCTGGCAGGTGTTGGTTGGTGCTGCCCCGGGGCATGCTGGGGGAGCCTCGAGGAATCGAGCCCCGCGAGGACAGGCTGCATCATGAGTGGGCCGGAGTCGGAGGTGGCGCGCGCTGGGCTGGGATTATTGAGGCACGTCCTAGACCAGGTGCATTGTGCGTGGGGCTGGAAACTAGGGGACAGGTGCGCGTTGGCTGGGCGGGGCTCGGGCCAGCTGAGGAGCGTGGCCCGGTGCATCATGGGTACTATGGGAGCGAGTGTGGGCTGAGGAGCCAATAGGTGTGCGACGACGCTTGCCCTTTCCCAGGATGCTTTGCTGGCCTGGCGCCAATCCGGAAGTGAGTGTGAGAGCAAGGCTGGGCTGGGGTCCTGCGCCACCCCAAGCAGACAGAGTCCGAGCGGATCCTGACGGCAGGTGAGGGCAGTGTGGCGTCGCCGCCCCTACTGAGCATGCGCAGAGCCGTGGGGCCCTGCCCATTCGCTGCATGGAGCGGAGCCTGGCGAGGACTCTGGCCCTGACTGTATTTGGGCCTGCCCGTGAGGAGCAGGCGGCTGAGCCAATGGGAGTGCGGGGCTGCGGAAATCCCGCCCTTGCCGGAGGAGGGGGCATTGTTGTGGGGGACGTCACGGGCGGAGGATGCGGGTGCCCCATTGGCTCAGGCTCTGCCGCCGTGAGCTGGCCTCTTAAAGGGCGCCTGGAGCCAGCGGTCAGCAAGGCCGGGCCGGCCGGGCCCATGGCCAGCGCCAGCGGCCGCCTCGTGAGTACGGCGCGTGAGGGCCCGCGGGGAGGCGGCGCTAGGCCTCGGCTGAGGGCCCGCGGGGCCCGGCCGGCCCCAGGCCGCGAGGAGTGGGCGGCCCTTCCTGAGCTGCGATGAGCCGTCCGGAGGGGAGGGGAGGGGAGGGGAGGGCGCGGCGCCGTCCTTCCGCCGTCTGGCTACGGTGGGCGGCAGCGCGCTGGGCTCTGCGGGGCCCGCCCGGCCGGGCTCAGTGACTCCCGCTGGGACCGGGCCGGGGCGGGTCTGCTAGGCTTCGCCCCGGCGCAGGGAGCGGTGGGGGGCCGTGGGTTCTGGCGAGCCTCCCGCCGCCGGTCGGCACCAGAGGTTCGGCGGCGCTGGTTTCCGGGGGAACCCGTCTGGGCCTGTGAGGGGCAGGACGGGGCGTAACACCCGTAGTAACGGCCGGCAGCTGCTGACTCGTTCGTGTACAGCCCGGGCTTTGCCCGTCTCTGGGGAAGGAACTTGATTGAGGTTCACTAGGCTGGGAAGCTAAAATTCCCTCACCCGGCGCAAAGCCCCTGTTCGGTGAAACGTGTGGCTTCTGGGGTGTACAAGGTCTGCCCACAAACAGCTTTTCTCTCTGCTTTTAATTCTGGTATTGAAAGGAAAACGGCTGCTGCTTTGCATGTGTGTTTTGGAGGAGCACAGACTACCCAGTGCTTTTGGAAATGCACTTCTAGTTTCATTATATTTAGGGGCTGGGAACTTTGAATGGAACCTTCCTTCCACTGAAAGGTTACAAGAACGCTCTTGTCCTGGGCGGGACTATCTGCTGCTCTAACCTGCTTCTTTTTGCAGGAATACCAATTGGCTAATTGAAACTCAAGTCAGGCAGTGGTAGTGAGGGAAAGGGTCCTCAGAGGTAATTGTATTAAAATAACCCTTTCAGGCATAGCTGCTGACTGTTTTGTTCTGATTGTGAGCACTGATTGATGGACGGTAGATAGCTGATGGAACTGTTTGTGGTTTATGTTCCTGGGATATGTAGTCTAGCAAAGTTCATAGGACCACAGTTTTGCAGATTTAATAGCTATCAACATTTATAGTGGTCCATACAACTTCAATCCCCGTGGTGCTGATGTGTATTGCTCCTGTGAGCCTTTACATTCTGATGTCTGTGTCCATCAATTCTACTTCCCCTGTTTGCCTGCTGCAGAGCTTCACTCCTTGATGTCTCCTCTGTAAAACTCTATTCTCATTATTGCTTCCAGTGTCTGGATGGCATTCAGAAGGACCATCTGGTTAGGGGTGATGGCACAACCCCATTCCACCACCTATCCTCCACTCCTGTGTGCTTGCTTCTGTACTATATTCAGCTTTTAAACTTTATATTTAGTGAGTTTACACATGTGATCAGCCCACTGGGAGGTCATGGGGCATGTGCAGGGATATGAGAGGAAGTGGGGTGTCAGCTGGGGAGGGTGAAGTGGAAGGGAGACAAATTCAAGTTTTACTTTTCTGCGGTCTACCCCCATGTAGTATCTCCTCACATCCCTTCCACTCCATAATGGTTCCACAGTACAAGTTCTCTCTGAACCACAGATGGTTTGTAAATGTTGCTCCTTCTTGGGCCCCTCTTAGCTGAAGCCATGCTTTCACTTACATCCCTGTCCCCCATCCAGGCTCAATCTCCCATCTTCTCAGGGCACCCTATTCCTCTAGTCCCCCAAGCCCACTTTACCAGTGCTGTTGACCATCCTCACTGAAGATTCTGTAGAACAAGGCTAGTGAATTGGGATAAAGCCAGTCAGTGTTCATTTTAATTGAAAATGAAATTTATAACCCTCCTACTATTTATTTATTTTATAATTGCTTCTTAAGGAATCAAACTGATATTAAGCTGATAGGTCTGTGAATATCTGTAAGCTAAACTTAGTGTAGCTCTGGTTATGGCAAATATGGGAAACTAACAGTTTAATTTTAAATTCAAAAGTGCACTGCATGTGAGATGTTATCAGAGTTTGTGTGAGAGAGAAGTGTGGCATTTGTGGGAAGGGTGGTTGTTTAGCTATAGGAACCTAGAGAAATGTGAAGAAAATGGGACAATTTTTTTTTTTTTTTTTTTTAGAAGAATATTTTAAAATGTTGGATTAGATGATGTCCTGAGGTTTCTTCCATTCCTATTATTCTATGATTCTCCTTCCGCCCCACCCCCCCCTTCAGGAAAAAAAAAAGGGCCTCTTAAGACTTTTAGTGCTGATTTTTTGGAGACTGAATTCAGTTATTAAAATGTGAAAGTTATTTTAGTCCTCCTTTAGTTACAGATCTCAATAGAACCTGAATTGGAGATACTGATAAATAAATGGGATCTGTATTAATAATGAAGAATTAGTAGCTGAAAGACCCTTCTGTCGCACAAGTATGATTTGTAAAAGCATGTTTGTTTTTTAAAAAAATGAGATAGTACCAGACTGTGAACTCTGGGGATGACTCATCCTGGTAATATTTTGATCAAAGAGCTCTCAACCATGCTTGTAGCTGTTTCCATTGGTTTGCACTGATTCAGGTATCCTAGGCTTCAGAGCATTGTTTGAAGTTGTTGGGTGGTTGTGTCCCTGTGGCCCCCCCCCCCCCTCCATCCACCCCAAGGAGATTGTTGGCAGATTTGTGTGGGCTGTTAGGCCAGCTAATGAAACAGGTCCATGCAGATCAGCTGTAGAGATTATGGGTGGTGATGAGTGGCCCAATACTCATAGCATGGGATATATGCATAGCTCTATGCCACACACATGTACCTAGAAAAGTCAGAATGTCTGAGAAATTTAAAAACTGGATAATAACAAAACATTAATCCCATTGATTCAACATGGTGATATCCTGAACAGTGAACCTTCAGCTATGCTAATAGCTGTTTCCATCACCTTACACTGACCGACAGACATAATTGGCTTCAGAGTGATGGACAAAATGATAATCCTGGAATCTTATTATAGAGATCGCCCCTCCCTATCCTACATAAACTGGGAAAAATGGATTTGGCTTAATTTTGTTTTAACATAAATGTACTTTTGCCAGCATAGTTTTTTATTTGGAAATAAACAGTGTTGGCAGGAGCACCTTTATGTCTCTATAATCTGCATCTGCATTAGGAGTGTTTGCCATGATAGCTATACTGGCAAATCTTTGCTAGAATAACCTTAAATTGTACTTGTAACTATTGTATGTATCAATCTTGCAGGAAAAATTGAGTGTTTTGTTTTCAAGTTGATAGTGTCTGTTTAAAATCCCCTACCCTTGATTTATCAATACACCACTCTGCCTATCACTGACATACAGGGCTCTCAAATTCTTAATTGGTAGGAAGAATTAGAGAAAATTGATCCCAAATCAGGCTGGAGTTGAAAGGTGGAATAAAGTCATACAAACCTGGAATGAACAATGTTTTCATCAAGGACAAATAAGTAGATTAATATGGCTAAGTACATACACGTGTTAAAAATAACTGATCAGAGGGCAGTGATGCAGACAATGGTTTGGGTATAGCTTTCAAACTAAATAGACCCACAGCACGGTATCCCTCCCTGTCCTTCCTCACTTTTTTTTTTTAAGCACTATTCTTGAGTGGATAGATTTCTTGTAAAATGGGGATTAATAGCACACTTTCACACACTTTTTTTAACTCTGACTGGGTTGCTATGCTTGTTCCTCCCTCCACTCTCAACCATTGATAAAGTCTCCAAAGGAAGTAAACAAAAATAGAGGCTGCACAAGTATAGATATGAGGAGATAATACAGCTTGGCAGAAGTTAGCTGTATCTAAATACTTTATTAAACTCGCTTAAGGTAATCAAAGATTTTAAATGTCTGTTTTTTCACATTAATAACAAAGAACTTCCCTGGAATACTGTATGGAGGACTGTAGAATTCATAGCTTTATGACTGACAGCAGGAAAAACATGCAAAAGTGATATCTGATATAAATAAACTATTTAACAACTTATTTAACACAAACACTTGGAAGCCCTCTGTTAACGGGTTTATCCACGGGTTTTCTCCACAGTACTGAAGTAAAGCCAGGGAAGTTGTTTTAATATTTTCTGATATTTTGAAAGTTTAAAAACAGAAAACACTTTTTTGAGGTGACTTTTTATTGATTTATACCTAAAAAGCAAAACACAAAACCAGCCCAACTAGTTTTGTTTACCTTCCCATTCTCCTCCTGTTATGTGTTAAAGCAAGTAAGCATATCTGAAAAAGTTGAGGCCCAGTTGTGGATGTGTGTAAAAGGACTGGATAAAACATCATGGCATAAAATAAAGTAACTTTGTGCTAGAATCCCAAGTCAGCCTTACTGACCAACAAATGCTGTGTAAGCAATAAATGGCTTTGGTGGGTAATGCAGTGCTGAAGCAAAGCTGAGACTGTCAGCCTAGTTAAAAGACGAATATACTTATTTAAGTGTTCAGATATTCTTTATGGGGAAGCATTGCAAGGATTAACTTGCTTATCACATTCTCTTCAAATGATTTTATTAAATTTGGTATTCTGATTGTAAGTCATAATTGTTAAGACTGTAACTGACAGATCTAAACTATAGCTCTCACCAGTTCTTCTCTGGTTGGACAGGGTCCATTTTCTAAGAGATCCAGATGATCAAATGTTAGTGACTTATTTACGCTGTGGCTTCCTGCTTCACAACAGTTGGAGGCTTATTAAACAATAAAACAAGCCTTTTAAATGTTACCTCTGGCCCCTGAAGGTGATAGAAACTGAAGTTCTTTGTTTAGTAACTGCAGAGGTTACAGGCTAAGTTGTTTGTATGCATGTTTGTACAAGTCCCTCATTAGCATAAATCATTACCTGAACTTCCAGCTGGAGTCCTAGAAATTAACTGTGGTTCAGTTCAGAAATATTCAGTTGCACTATATGTTGACTTACATGTTGTATTCTAAAAAAACAACGGAGTCCTATGGCACTTTTAAAGACCAACAGACTTTTTTATCGCATGAGCTTTCGTGGGAGAAAATCCCACTTTGTCAGATGCTTTGAAGTATCTTTAAAAGTGCCACAGGACTCCGTTGTTTTTCTACAACAGACTAACACGGCTACCCCTTTGGAATGTTGTAGTCTAGATAGAGAACTAAGTTCATTTTGGTAGTAATCAAAACAGTCTTATAGGTAAAGGACCCACAATGCAAAATTTAAAACAATCCTAACATGCAGAGGTATCCTCTGTAGACTTTCTTAAAATCCTCACGCAAAGACCGAATTGTTAGGAATGAGTCTAATTTTCTATTGGTTGCTTAACTTGTATCAGGATTCACTGACAAGTTATCAAAATGGAACTGGAGACAGCAAAGAGAGTTGATGCTAGGTAGCAACTCTGATTATTAGGAAGGCCCATGTTGTGACTCCATAGTTCAAGTTGAGTGAGTTTTTTGCACTTAAACAGGGATATTGACAATATATGAAAAATATAGCATGTTTCCAACATTATCATGTCTCCAATGTTTACTCTTTGAATATCAATTGCTGAGAATTTACTAGTAAACCTATTAATTAAATGAAGTTAAAATTAATTTTTAAATGGGTCTTTTAAGTAGTTTTAGCACTGGGTGCCTTTGTGCTTTTTTTGCAGTTCAGACATTTATTTATGCAGAAATTGGCAGAGATGGTGGATCTGGGGTAGAGCTGGTGGAATGGTTAGGTCAGGGTTGTCAGTCATTTAGCCTTGGGGACCATTTCTGCCAGCAACTCAGTTGGGCAGACCACTCGCTCTACCTCCTGAGCCCCACACCTCCCACTCTAGCCCCCAACTCCCTGCTTTACTTACGCTTGCTCCCCCAAGCTGCCCACCAGGCCACTCTACCCATTCCTGCTCCCCCAAACCCCCACTGGGCTGCTCTACTTACCCCTGCTCTAGCCCTGAAGCCCTCCACCTCCATGCTGGAGGCCGGCTGAATGGTGCAAACCCCCAGGGTGCCTTGCAGAAGCACGATGGAGGCTGCCTGGCCATGCATGGTGATGGCACAGGCCCCAGGTTGCCTCGCAGCACGCCCCCCCCCCCCCCTCGGGGCTGACCAGCTGGCTAGGGGGTGGGGCCAGAGCATGGCTGTTGACTGGCCCCAGGACTGGCCGGGCCCCCTGTTAACGTCCGTCGGGCCCAAGTGTGGGTCACAGCAGAGCAGACTCTGGGCTGCAAATGGCCCGTGGGCAGAGGTGGCTTTTGGGGTAGGCAGTAAGGAGCCCCTTTGTCTACCTCAAAAGCCTTGTCTGCCTCCCACCCTGCGGGACACGTGGTGGGGAGCTGGGGCTGGGGCCAGTGGCAGGGATCGCAGGACTGGCTGAGGGGGCTGGCGGTGGGGAGCTGGGGCTGTGAGGGGGCATTCTGTGGCCCCTGGTGAGGAGCAGGATCTGCATGGGGGAGGGGGTTAGGACTAACCGTGGGGAGCCGGGGCTATGGGGAAGGGTGGTTTAGGGCCCCCAGTGGGGAGCTGGTGCTGGTGCTGTGGATCCTATAGGGGGCCCCACAGTGGGCCTTCGCCTAGGGCCCCAGAAGACCTAAGGCCACCTCTGCCCGCGGGCCACACGTTGGGCATCTCTGGGTTAGGCATTTAAAACTAATGATTATTGGTAACTTTTTTTTCTTTTTTAAGGTTAGCCACCAAGAAATCAAAATATATTAAAGTACAGAAATACACACTTGAGACATCCTAACAATCTTAACTGCCCTGCTATGAGGAACTTTTTAAAAATTGATTTCTTCCAATCTGATGCCATAAGTACTACTATGGGTAATAATAATTATACAGATATTCCATGGGATCATTGTAAGTGTTACTTTAACTCTGAATTTCCTGGGTTTTTTTATAATGCTTGTGTTGTATTTTTACCCTATGGGACTGATATGAACTCTCAGCCTTAACTTCACATTGATGTCGTTTTTTATCCAGTAACTGTGTGATGGGTGTGAATATGTTGGGCAATCTATATAAAAATAATCTGTGAGCTATAGGGATAGCGAAAGATTTAGAGAGGAAAAACTAAAATAAAAAGATGTTCAAATTTCTGTGGTGGTGAATGGATTTCATTTAAGTGCTTTCTAATGTCTTTGCTTTCCGCCATCTTCCTACAAAGCTCCCAGTTAATTTAATAGGAGCAGCATCTGTTGGCAATGTGTGCTTCAGATTTCCGCTTTTCATTGATATTTCTAATCTTCAGGCTTAAAGTACAGGAGCATGTGGTGCACTTATTCCAGCATATGTCATGTCTTCACTGTCATTTATGTCACTCATGACTAAGCCACCAACCTAAGTGTTGGTGTTGATGGTACGTTGTTGTGGGAGACTAAATTCACATCTGAAAGAAAGAAGACTGCTTTGAAAGAATGTCTGTGTTTTTCTTCTAGCTGGACCATTGACAGATGTTTGAGCCCTTTCCTACACAGTCAGATGGCTATTGTGTGATTTGACAATCTCTTTTAAGAAAAGTCCTAGTTTGTCAATCTCACTACTCGGTACATCGGTTCTTCAGCTGTTATTTCCTCTCCTCATTAGGGCCTTTTGTCTTTGGAATGACCAGAGTTTGCTGAACTTTAGGATGTGATGTAAGGCTCATTTCCACCAACCCCTGCTTTTAGGGATGGAGGAATTTGTGAGGGTCTTTGAGACTGGAGCTCATGTTCAAAAACTTTGCAACTGCCACTATGCTTTGTATCTGTTCAAATGTATAATCATATATTTTTGAGTATCAGGAGATTCCAGGCCCTGGAATGGATAATTTATTTTATTTCTTTATTTAATTTTATTAGGTAACAGTATAAACCTAAATAAAACTTGGTTGCAGTTTTAGCTTCACCTCTTGAGTCTTGTGATATTTCTTAGATGTTAAGGCTTGCTAATAATCCCAGGTCTTCCAGTTCTGAGGTTAATAACATCAAATGGAGCAGAAGACTAGAAAAATGGGGCTTGTATATGTAGAAGTTTGATTAACTGAATTGTTTTAGTCTACTCCCTAATGAGAATGTGAATGTCAACACATCAATATTAAAATCTTTAACTTAAAAACGTGTTAATTGTTAGATCTCTAAAACCTTGTAAATGAAGAATTATCATTTAAAGGGGATGTTTTTTGTGGGCTTCCACAGGAATCGGTTCTTGGTGATTCAAGGTGCTCAACACTCCACAAATGCTGTGCTGTTGTGTTGATGCAATATACTTTACCTTCTGTATGGCATTTGACATGGTACCACCCAACACTTTATTTAAACAAACTAGAAAGATACATTAACACAGTATACAGTCTCAAAATGGGATTGTAAATGGGGAATTATTGGGTGGGTATGTTGCTAAGGGTATCCTACTGATACAGGGTTCTTCGCCCTATACTAGTGAATAGTTCTATCAATCACCTAGAAGAAAACAGAATCATCACTGATAAGTTTGCAAGTTACCCAAAGGTTGGAGGAATGGTGAATAAAGAAAAGGACATACTGCTGATACGTCAGTCTGGATCATTTGGTAAATTGGGTCCAAGGAAACAACAAACATTTTGTTCCAGTTAAAAGTATACGTCTATGAAGAAAGAATGTGGGCCCCACTGACAGGATGGGGAACTCGTATCCTGGATGCTGTGAGTGTGGAAAAGATTTGGAGGTCATGGTGTAATGCTCAAGGACCTCTGCTGAAAGGGGGTTCTCAAGCAAGCAAATCCCAAACTGTTTAAAATGTAATGGGTTCAAAACGGCACCTTAAATTCCACATAAATGAAAAGGCAGCCAGTGCAGGTCCCAGAGTACTGAGGTTCTCCACTCCCAGCGAGTGACCCCATTCAATAAACAAGGTGCCGTGTTCTATGCAGTTTTAGTTTCTGGGTTGACTTTACAGATTCATATATTCGGTGACAGAAAAGGACACATCACTTTTTATTTTGGCCTCTGACGTAACAGACTGTACATGTAACAGACTGTACACTAGTTGTCTTAATCAGATTATCATATTGGAAGATTATGCCCATGTTTTCACAATGACCCCTAACTTTTTTCAGACATGGTTTTGCAGTAAAATGTCCCTATAATCTTGTGTGATGTACATATTCTATTCCTCGATGTAGTAGTTTGCTTCTGACTATACTGAACTGTTTCTGCACCCAGTTTACCAAATTATCCAGATTGTTACATAAGTGATCCGCCTAGATCCTTATTAATCATTCCGCCAGTTTTATCTGCTATGATCTTTTCTGCAAGTTATACAGTAACTTCTATAACTTTTAATTGAAAATTAATCCCTGTGGGACTTCCCTGGTAACTTTCCCATTTTGAGGTTTGTCATTTTATAGTCTACTTAGTATATGCTATATTGATTCTTTGATGCTAACTATAATTAGAATGTCATGCAGTACTAAGTCAAATCCTTATAGATGTAACAGCATTGATGTAATACAAACTCTTAATAACCAGACCTGTAATAAAAACATTTCATTTGACAGGAGCTGTTTTTTCATAACTACTGTATATGCCTGCCTATTAGCCAATCCACGTATAAACTGACCCTTGTTTTTAAACCCTAAAAACTGAGGAAAATGCACCACCTGCGCATAAGCTGAGGTTCAAAATTAATCAAGCTAAGTGATGCTTTCCATTTCTTGTCCTATTCCTGAAATGGCGCCCAGAAATGCTAAATGCAGGCATGAGTTCAAATTCAAATTGAAACCTGCGACTACTTTCGCGCTTCTCTATTGCTGGTAAGAACTCGGTGTTATCAGCAATATTCAATAAGAGATCATCGTGATTGCTGTTTAGACTTGGCGTTAAGTAGACCCAGGGCTGCCAGACCACGTAAGGGGCTACATCTGATCGGCTCAAATTCCTAATCAGTGCAGTCAGATACTGAACTAGCGCATTCGAGAATTAACGATGTGGATATGAAGAGCGTATAATAGGCCTATTAAACATCAACCATTTAAAATAATTAGCATAATACCTAGTTTATATTTTTGCTGGTCTACTAATTGGTAGCAATTAGTGATGTACCCACATCAACCTCAGCGCGTATCGGCCATACTTCAGTCTAAAATTTGGCTGTGATCCGTGTATTAGCTGAGCCCAGCTTTTCAGGCATATTTTGGAGCATAAAATTCTTGGCTTATATGCGAGTATATATGGTAGTTGATTGGCAGAACATTCCCATCCTGGAGTATATTAAATATCTTGAAGAAAACAAGTTACTGGACTTAAATTACTGTCTTTCATAGCTCTTGGTTCATGTTTGGAAGGTGATGTACAGCTCTTGCTTAGTAAAGACAGATTCTGTTCTGTAGAAATCGATGGGCCTCACACAAATGCCACCCGTTTGTCATGAGTGAGTAGAATTTTTTTCAAGCCCTGGGATATGGATGAGGCACGGCCTGCACTTCCTGAAGAACAGACGTAGTATAGTCTCTGTCCATCTAGAAAACATCTGTTTATCATTCTTTTTCATAATGCTGTTCTTTGAGTGAACAGGCAAAGTCTCTAGCTTTAGTTCTATGTTGTGTGTTGAATGTTGCTCAAAAAGTGAACTGTTTAACTGGGGTGGGGAGGAGGGGAAAAAGCAAGAGCAGTCTTTCTCTACTTTGTAGAATGCCAAATTAGTGAATAGTTCGTTTTAAATTTCCATTTTGGAATGGAACATTCAAACCAAACTAATGGCTGAGTGTGGGTCGTTTTTCCTTTTCGAAGAGCATTCCTACTGAAATCCAGAAAATTACTTTGAGTCCTGTTGAAAATAGGGCATTTTTTTGAGTAACCACAGACTGTCCTTTTCACAGGTTTCAATCTTGTTTATAAAAATGCATAATCAATTTTGAGCTTCAATGAGCGAGATTGTAATGTGGAATTTGTGAGGTGTTTGTGCTATCTGGCTTTTGCTTTACAACAAGATGTGCATTGTTTTCCTTAGGACAAATTTGTCTTTAAACTCAGTGGGTAGAGATGGCAGTGTTTAAACCTAGAAGGATGTTGTGTCTTTGAGAAAAATTCCCTAGTGCAGTGTAGCTAGGTTTAATTTCTGAAAGCTTAAGCATTACTGTCATAGTGCCTGCCCAGTATTCAGCATGTAGAGCAGACTTGTGAAAGACTAATGGGAATATGTCACTGATAGGGAAGCTAGCTGGAGTAATCTGCACTTGCAGTTGTGATTTTTCAGAATTGGATTCAAAGGAGGTGAAGTGATATAGCAGTTCTCTCTTTTTCCTATCAGGATTCCTTAGGCCTTCCTTGTCTCTGCTCCTCTCAGTGCTATATTTGGCTATTACTTTGTTTTGGATTTAGGATATCTTTGTGACCATATTTGGAATTTAAATATTGAAACCTTCCTTCTGGTAGGCAGGGCATGAGGAAAAACAAACCTGTCAAACATGGAGGAGTGTAGAACTCAGCGCTTGCTGGTCTCCTTCCTGTCCTTTTATAACCCCTGCACATCTTCCCCTCTCTTCCAAAACAGTTTGAGAAGTGGAGTGTTCTGTGAAAATCTGAAAAGGATGAAATAGCAACTAAAAAGCCTACACATGAAGAAATTTGTCCTTTGTGTATATATTCATTAGGATTTTTACAAGCCATTTAACTTTTCCTCACAAATCTGACTGCCGTTTAGAAAATTAATGGGTGTAATTTACAAGCTTCAATTTATGTTTAGTGCACAGCTAGACAAGGCTATTGTTCATTGAAAGTATACAACACTTACTCATTCACAAGATGGATTGATTTATCAAAGACTCAAAGTTTGAAATAAGTTTAAAGTTCAGATTAATTCATAGTGAATACCATCAGGACTGTCCCTAGGGGTGGGTGGGTGGGGCCCAGGACCAATCAGCCTGTGCAGGTCCCCTGGGGGGTGGGGAGAGACAGGGCTGCCCTGGGCCAGAAGCTGGACTCAGTGCTCCTGCCCTGCCCCTGCGCTGGCTGGTCCACCCCTGGGGGTGGTGGGAGTGGGCCACCCCAGAGGCCAGGCTCTGCACTCCCACCCCAGGGCCAGCTTGCCACCAAAGCCAGTCGGGGGTCGGGGGAGGAAGAGGAGCAGCGGGGGAACAGTGCGGGACCCACTGAACCTTGGGGCCTGGGGTGGTCATCCTGCTTGCCGCCTCTTCCTCCTCCTTCCTTTGGACAGACCTGGATACCACTTTGATGTTTTGATCCACAGGTGTTAAGAGATTCTTAAAGGTGAGCCCTGAAAAGACTGCATTCTTGAGTTGAATGGTTCTGGTTACATGTCTGGGTCTGTGCTGTTGTGGATGTCATTGAGGCATGTTTCAATCAGGCAAATGATTTGTTTGACAAGCTAAAACAGCTGTGTGGGAATGTGTGGTCAAGCATTGACAGGCCAGAGCGTTTTAGGTCTTGAAAAATTCAGAATTGATTTGGGGATCTAAAGCATAGAGGGGGATTCTTCAAAGCTAAACTGGGTAAAATTAATGTTACCGGAGAGTGACAGCTGTGCCAAAGCTTGTTCTCTACCTTGGTGGGTCCAGCACTTTCTTCTAGTGGTAGGTCGGGGAGCTGCTTCCCCCTTTGTGGTGGTCCATGCTCTAGTGGAGGCAGGGGTAATACAGCCTCTCGGAGATGGCTACTCCCTGCTGGCTCCCAGTCCTGTCTCTGCATCTCAGTCTCTTGCCTCTTTGCTGGGGCTCTTGTCCTTCCAATGAACGGCCAGTACTGGTGGGAGGGGCCCAGTTCCACCCTTGGCTCCAGGCCCCAAACCAGGGACCCTTTGAGTAGCAGCCTTGCACTGTGGCTTCAGGAAAGCTGCTAGCTTCCCTGGCTTACTTCCCCATTGCCCTTGACTTAATGGCCATATCCTGCATGGACGGGGGTCTGACTCCTTGCCAGAGAAGTCTCTTGAACCCTGACAGCCCCACTAGGCGTGGTAGTATTCAAACCAAATGTCCAGTACAATTTTTCCCTTCCACCAGGGGCTCTTCCCTTAGGCATGGGAAAGGTCCTTTGACCTCTTCAGGGTTTTTTTCTCTCCCCCAGTCTTTGTACTTGCCTGGTTGCCTTCTGCCAGCATTCTGCTCAGTCTCCTAAACTTTCCCTGGCTCTGGACAGCATATTGCCTGTTCAAACTCATTCTCATAACTCCAGCTACACCCTTTCTCTGTAGGGAAGGCTTTTTAACAAGGCATGGGCGGGTCCTTGATTGGTTCCAGGTGTGCTAATTAATCTGGAGTATCCCTCTGCTCAGCTAATAGGGGAAAGGGACTTGCTGAGCCTGGGACTTAGATATTGGCCTTCTAGCAGTCTCTGGAAGCCATCTTGCACTACATTAAAGGTCTTTAAACCAACTATCTGCTCTTTGTTTCTTTTTAATTAGACTAGCACTCTTCACAGAATAGTGGTTCTCAACCTATTCACCATCGTGGGCTGCACATGCAGTTCTCTGTGGTGTGGGCTGCGCATGTGCGTGTGCGCACACAGTATGCTGCCTTATGGCCCTGAAGATGTCACATGGACTGCAGCTCTCTACTGATTGGGTCACAGATGAACTGTAGTTTGAGAACCATTGGCTTAGGCCATGTACACACGATCACTTTATCGCGCATTAACAATCATTACCGCGCGATAACAGCAACAGCGTACACACGTGCAATAGGGCTCTTGCGCGTCAACAGCCCAGCAATACAAAAACCACCTCGACGAGGGTGGTAGCAGTTAACGCGGAACAGCTGTTGCGCCTTTCCACTCGTGTGTACGCTTATCGCGCAATGATTGGCCTCCGGAAGTGTCCCAGCATTCCAAAGTCGTCCTCTCTGGTCTTCCCCCCACCCGCTCTGTAGCCGTGACGAAACAGTCCCCGCCCTGTTTCGATTCCCGGGATTTTCAAATTTCTCCTCTTTCACTTCCTGTTCTCTTCCTCGTGGAGTGCAGCTCTGATCTTACCTAGCAATGGCGGCCCATCGTGGAAGACGCGCACCCATTTGGAGCACGGCAGAGGTGATCAGCATCTGAGGAGAGTCTGCTGTGCAGGCGCAGCTATGCGGCAGCAGGCGAAATTTCGATACATATGGCATAATTTCTCGGGCCATGTGTGAGAGAGGTCATGAGAGAGACACTGTGCAGTGCAGATCAAAGGTGAAGGAGCTAAGACTAACCTATCACTGAGCGAAGGAGGCAAACAGCCGTTCGGGCTCAGCGCCTGCTACATGCAGGTACTACAAGGAGATCGAAGCCATCCTCAGTGGGGACCCCACAACCACTGCAAAGAGTCCTGTGGACACATCGGCCCCCCCTCCTCCACTGAATGCCAGAGCCGAGCAGGATGAGGACGTGATCGATGAGGAGGAGGAGATGGAGGATGACCTGGAGGAGAGCGCAACAGCGTGTAGCCAGGAGCTCTTCTGCACCCCCGCTGAGACGTCCACCCAAGACATGAATTGCAGCGTGTCCTCTGAGGCAGCAGAGGGGGGTTCAGGTAAGTGTCTCTTCCGTGAAGCTATGGCTCCCGCTAAAAAATCATTGTCTGGGGCGGGGGTGCTTGCTGTCTCGGTCCCCACTGTGCACGCTCTTTACTATGCATTCATTAGAAGTGCATCAACACAAGCAGTGATTGTCAAAAAATCATCTGTATTTAGGTCGCTAAAGGTTTCCTCGATGTACCGCCAGAGCCTCCTACTCAGGTTAGATGGGATAGCGTATGTGTCTACGCTCCTGTATAAGGATACTCAGCCTCGCCAGCTGCAAAGCACAGCACTGGGAACCATGGCAGCACACAAGGCAGCAGCATACGGTCCCAGCTGGCATCCGGTGGCATGTAGGATATGTATTCTAGCTGGCAGGGGCACTCTGAGGAGAGAGATATCGGGTTCCATCAGTGTGCCCTGTGCAGAATGTTAGCCCCCAATAAGGTTTCTATTAGGACGTACCTTGTCCGCTTCAGCAAAGCATAGGATGTTGACTGCCCTGTACCTTCCAGTGGAATGTGCTACTGGAAGGTTACATTGGTTATCTAAGCTATGTTTTAACAATAGCTTTTTTCTTTTTTTTTTATTTTTTTTTTTTTTATTATTAGATTCGACCTTCACAAGGCTGGTGTCTACCCCAGCTGACCACATGAGAAACATTCGGTGGCGTGCTAGAAGAAACAGGGAGGATATGTTTCAGGACCTGCTGAAAACAGCACAGGAATCCGTGAGGGAGAATCGAGCCTGGAGAGAGGAATCCCAACAGAGGAGGCAGAAACACAGGGACGAACTGATAAGCGTGATGAAGGAGCAAACAGAACTGCTCAAGAGCATGATTGCTTTGCAGACCCAGGCGATTAATGTAAGGGCTCCACTCCAGACAGTTCAGCCGTGTCTGCCTCCCGCACCCCGTAGTCCTTCAAAGCTTTTATTTGAAGGCCACCCGTCCCCCTGGTATACTGCAACATCCAGTCCCTCACAGAGCTACTTTTTAGAGACCCGCAGCTACACCCACCCCTCCCCTTTTTCTTTTAATAAAAACAGTAACAGAAAATTTGAAGAGTGGCTTTATTTGTACATAGTGAAAATCTCATAAGGTGCACTTGATGCGTCCTTGAAGTGAACTACGGGAGGGCATCATTGAAATGCTCCCTGAGTGTCTCCCTTATGCGAGCAGCTCCTCGTTGGGCCCCCCTAATACTCCTAGTGGCTGGCTGTTCGTATGCTTCCTCGAGGCGCTGTGCCTCCATAGCCCACTCCGGGGAAAACTTTTCTCCCCTATTTTCACAAATGTTATGAAGGACACAGCACACTGCAATTACAGCAGGGATGTTGTCCTCATCCAAGTCCAGCCTCCCATACAAACATCGCCAGCGCCCTTTTAAGCGGCCGAAGGCACACTCCACAGTCATTCTGCAGTGGCTCAATCGGTAATTGAACCGCTCCTTGCTGCGATCCAGGTTCCCGGTGTACGGCTTCATGAGCCATGGCATCAGTGGGTATGCCGGGTCTCCAAGGATGACTATGGGCATCTCCACATCCCCCACAGTAACTTTTTGATCAGGGAGGAAAGTACCCCCTTGCAGCTTCCGGTACAGTCCAGTGTTTCTGAAAATGCAGGCATCATGCACCTTTCCCGACCACCCAGCATTGATGTCCGTAAAACGCCCCTTGTGATCCACGAGTGCTTGCAGCACCATGGAGAAGTAGCCCTTCCTGTTTATGTACTCGGTCGCGAGATGGTCTGGAGCCAAAATCGGGATGTGTGCGCCATCTATGGCTCCCCCACAGTTAGGGAATCCCATGGCAGCAAAGCCCTCCATAATCTCACGAACATTGCCCAACGTCACCGTCCTCCATAGCAGAACGCGATTGATGGCTCGGCACACTTGTGAGAGGGCTAATCCGACGGTGGACCTTCCGACTCCAAACTGGTTTGCAACCGACCGGTAGCAGTCAGGAGTCGCCATCTTCCAGACAGCAATCGCAACATGCTTCTCCACGGTTAGGGCTGACCTCATGTTGGTGTCTTTACGTCGCAGGCAGGGACCAACTCTGAACGCAGTTCCAGAAAGGTTGCTTTCCGCATTCGAAAGTTCTGTACCCACTGCTCGTCATCCCACAGCCGCATAACAATGCGATCCCATCACTCTGTGCTCGTCTCTTGTGACCAGAAACGGCGTTGCACCGTGTGCAGATGATCGGTGAAGGAGCTGAGCAATGCAGTGCTGTTGCTCTGCAGGGCATTGATCAGCCCCTGATCCTCGGCGTCCTTGTCTGATTCGGAGCTCATTGCGTACTGAGCAACCAGCCGAGATGTATTTAGAATGCTGAAGGCGACAGTGGAGATCAGAGCAGGATCCATGCTGTTGCTGTTGTGATTGCTCGCAAGTAGTGCATCACTGCACTGTTGAAAATAGGCGTGAGTTGCTATTGGCAACGAGGAAGACGCAAGGGGAACACAGTGCACCACGGGAAAATGAGTTTTACCCATGGCGCTTTGCGTTCCTTTCCTTCATCCCAGGATTCCAAGCGCCGATTGAGGGAAAATTGAACTGTGGGATAGGTGCCCAGAATTCATTTTGCTACACCGCGATATTGCAATTATTCTGTTGTGTTACAAGGAGCGACGTGTGTATGCGCTATCCCGCAATAAAGGTCACGTGTTTTTAATACTGCGATTGCCATGTTGTGCTTTAATCTGATCGTGTGTACATAGCCTTAGAAGATCATATTAATAAGACAAAATAAACAATGGCCTGAAAGGAGCTTAGGCTACTTATTTTTAGGGTGTGAGGATTGGGGATGGATGGGTTATTAAAGTGAGGTTTGTTTTTTTTTAGTCCAGTTTGATTTTTGTTGGCCCTGTGATGTTCTGTGGAGATCGGATATTATGATGGTGGGGTGGCAACACGTGTGGGGACACTGCAAATCACTTTTCAGCCTGACTTCTATTACCTAGCAAATGGTGATACATGTGGACCTAATGGGGCAGATCCCAGGGTTATTGTAATAAAACCTACTTCCCATAGTTTTGAAGCACATTACTTCTAGATATGCATGCAGAGTTGCTTTTTTGCTACCAATATGATTGTAAAACCTCTGATTTTCTTCTTTCATAGGGTGAATGGCCTAGTGAGTAAGGGGAAACAATAGTCTTGACTTCAGTATGGCTTTTGACACAATCCGACATTTTTCTAAATGAATTAGAGAAATAAGGTCGAGATGAAGGTTCTTATAAAGAGAATGGTGACAGGACATCACGATGAACAACTGTTTTCTATGTCCACCAACACAAAGAGAAGATTTTTTTTGGCTGAATTTGCAGCAAGGGAGATTTAGGTTAGTTACCAAGAAAAATGTTCTTCCTGGGCCACCTTGATATAGTTAGGTTGTGGAATCCCTCTCACTGGATGTTTTTAAGAACTGGTTAGACAGACATCCGTCAATGTTGGTCTGCGTAACTTCCTGAAGCACATTCCAGCCTTATATTTATGGTTTTGTGATTTAACTGTTGTTGCAGCGTCTCCATCATGCAAGACCCAGAGGCTGACATCTGATGTAAGGTGCATTTTGTCACATGGATGCACAGCAGAATTTGACCCCTATAAATGCTTTTAAGCCCAAATTGGATGCTAGAATAGAGGGAAAAGTACAGTGTTTTAGTGTCAAAAGCCAATAAAAAACATTTTTGGCTCATGGGTTAGCATCTAAACAAGTTAGGATCAAACATTTGGGGCTATAAAATGTTAAGATCTAGCTTCCCAAAGGGAAGTTGTTCGTTCTTTACCACTCGGAGTGTTAGGTTTTATGTAACATACATTCTGCATAAGTCCAATAGTTTGTCTTAAATCTTGGTGAGATCTATGTTTTTCAGCCAGGTTTGAAGGAAACATTTTAGAAGCTTCCAAGTTTTAAACACTTAAAAGCTTGCAGGTAAGTGGAGGATCCCCTGAACACAATGTTCTGAACAAGGAAAGGAAAGGTATAAACATAAGTTTTAAGCAGAGTGCCATTTTGCCATGCTTGCCATACTCCAAGGGGCTTGAGTAAATGCTTCTCACATTAGTGTGTCTTGAAACACTCCTGTCTGTCTTCTATGCATAGTAAATCAGTTTGTCAAAATGTGAGTTTCTGTGTCAGGACTGAAACAGTTTTAGGTATTAGGCAATAGTGCAGAGTCCCGTAAGTTTTCATATCTTCATCTTGATAATCTGCCATGCTCTTTCACTGAAATTTTGTCTTTGAAGCTACAGTAACTATATTAATTCCTGTTCAGAGAGTAAATAAAAACCCCTTTTGATACTTACTCATCTATGAGGACAGGACAAGACAGTGGAGCAAGAGCAGTTTAGGTTGGACATTAGGAAAAACTCTCAGGATACTGAAGCGCTGGAATAAATTTCTGAGGGAAATTGTGGGATCTCCATCACTGGAAATTTTTAAGAGCGGTTTGGACAGAAGCCTGTCAGTGATGGTCTAATACTTTGTCCTGCCTTGAGTGCAGGGGGCTGGACTAGAAGATCTCCTGAAGCTCCTTTCAGTCCCGTGACTCTCTGACTTGAGTCTTTCCTCTGTACATCCAAGGATCACCGTATCCTTTTCGGTCGTACTGTGAGCTTATGTACAGCTGATTAACTGCCAAGGCTCTGAAATCTTTTTTGAAAGTCAATGCTTTCTATTCCTTGTTCCTAGAAATTTATATTTAGCCATATTAAAATGCATATTGTTTGCTTGTGCCAAGCGCTCCAGATTATACTTTTATCAATGACCATTGCTCTTTTTTTGCCACTCCCTCACCCGCCCCCTGAATCTTTGTGTCATCTACAAACTTCATTGGTGGTGAATTTTTTTTACTAAAGGTCATTGATAAAACTGTTCTATACTGTAGGGTAGAGGTTCTCAAACCTTTTTGTTGGCACGACCCCATTTTAATGACGTGTTTCCTGTCAGGATCCCAGAGAATATGGAGAGTGCCATTTTACTCTTTGCACAGTGTGACCTCATGCATCATATATGCAGAGCAAAATGGTGTTTTCCACATAGGAGGGATTGCTGCAACCCCGTCTGCTGATGGCCTGACCCCATTTGGAGTCGTGACCCACAGTTTGGGAACTGCTGGTGTAGGGTGAAGAACTGATCCCTGCAAGACCCCAATAAAAATACACTAATTTGATGACAACTCCTCATTTACAATTACATTTTGAGACCGATCAGTTGGCCAGTTTTAATCCATGTGTGCCATGTTAGTTTAATATCTTTCTAGTTTTTAATCAAAATGTCATGAAGTACAAAGTCAAATGCCTTACAGAAGTCTAAGTATAATACATCAACCAAACTTGTGATCTAATTAAAAAAATAAAAATAAAAAATCATATTTGTTTGACAGGATCTATTTGCCATAGTTCCAAGTTGATTGGCATTTCATTATATTACTCTCCTTTTTAATTTTTTATTGAGTCATGCATTATCTTCCCTGGGACTGATGTTAGACTGACAGGTCTATAACTTAAACAGGATGACCTGTGTACTTTTTTTAAAAAAAATATTGGTGCAAGTAAGTTACCTAATTTGCTATTGACTTGATGCAACCTTGTAGTGGGGTAGTTTCCCTGCTCCAGTGTGGAAGAGGTTAAAAGCCCTGCAGAAGGTGGCCAGTCAATGGGAGCTGGTGGCTGCAGAGCCAATTGGGGCTTAGGAACTAGTATATAAAGGGGATGCAGCCCCAGTTCAGGGCAGTCTTCCACTGACCTGTGAGGAGGAAAGAGGCTGTCAGCTTGGCTGCAGGGGGGGGCAGAATCAAGGACAGCTCCCATGGGGCTGCCAGCAGTTGGCTGTAGCCCAGACCCTGAAGCAAAGGCAGAGAAGGTACATGGGGGTTGGGGAGGATGTGAACCAGGGGACCTGTCTTTCTCTGTTCAGGGATGAGGTTGTGCCAAAGAGCGGCGGTTGGGGCCCAGAGAATTGTATGGGCCTGGGTCCCTCCTCCCCACCCCCAGACTGCCAGTGAGTGGTGAAAGGACTAATGATGGCCATTAATGCCCAGTTGGCCAGCCTGGTCTAGACCTTATCCTGGAAGGAGGGGACTGAGGTCCTGGAAGCGGACCGGGAAAAGATGGAATACAGGGGAGCCACTTGAGCAGCTCCCCAGGCCATCACTAGGAGGCACTTGTCCTTTGGGTCACAAGGGACGGCTTGTTTACAAACCTATTCAATCATAAAAGGTCAGTGTCATGGACTGGTAATACTTTTGGCTATATTAGAAGAAATTAGATTGTAATAAAGCTATGCAGAAGAGTTAAATGAATATTAACAATACAGAAATATGGTAATGAGTAGTTAAGGTAATTCATGATAAAGACAGAGTTATTAAATTTCTTAAAGGACCTGCTTTTTAATTAACTTGAACTCTTAAACCACTGGATTTATTTTTAAGTAATTCTCAAAATTCATTCTAGACTCTGTCAAATTTGGGAAAGATGTGTTTAATTTCATATATGCATGAATCTCTGTTTCAAGTGCAAAGCAAAACTCAAATTGAACAATGGAGTCATGACCGCTGCTTCCATATAACTAATATAATACCATTTTCAGTTCCTAGTAGTCCCCTGTTTCACTGTATGACCCAGTGTTCTAGACTTAACCTCTTTCAGTCTGCGTGTCTTTTGAAAACAAGCAGCTCTGGGAGTCTTGAGTATGCATGTGTATGACAGAGTATGTAAAAAACACTCCTTAGGTAAAGATGGCGGGAGTTTGCTCATTTCTTAGACAGTGGTCTTAATCTCTTTGTTTCATCTTTCTCACTGTTCCCTTTGTGTTTTTGTCAGTTCAGGTTGTTTTCTGTGCTGCTTTTTGTATATGGGTTAGCCTCCCAGTCGACATAGGTAGATCTCGCCAATTCTTTCTCCAAAGGATTCTGCAGGCCCCCATTTTTTTCTGATGCACTCCATCTATATTGGCTCCCTCACCACTAAGTATAGTATAGCGTATGCTTCAGTGTGCTCTCGTAAACCGTAATCCTGTAGTAGCTAGGAATGGATTGTGCCCTTCTATTGTACCATGCTCTATAATGACTAAACATTAGAATTTTTACTTACGTTTCTCTAACTAGTTAATAGTTTAATCGGGGCAGGGGAGACGGTTTAAAAATAGTCAGTTTATGTCTTGTAAACATCTTAGGTTTTAGTGGCATTTGATGTAGAGCCTACCCTGACATGTCAATTCTTCCTGCCCACTCTGACAGGTACAGGAGCCTCTTAAACAACTGCTATTGAGAGCTGTTGGTGACGTAAGCTGTAGAAGTCTCATTGGAACTTTGAAGTAGAAATATTCTAAACAAAATAAAATATGCCTTAGTGTCATGGACAGAAGAAAATCATGGATGTATAGTGTCACATCTATGTGGTTTGTGTGGTGGGTGTTCGTTTTTGTTTTGTATAGTGTCTCAGCTGCTTGAGTAGGTTAGTTTGCAGAAAGCATGAGCCTTTTTCTCCCTTTGAGAAGACAACTGCAGCAACAGTAAAGATGAGAACTAGCCACTTCCTCTCATAATTCAACTCACTGAGGTGTGAACACCATTGTCGTGCAGGAGGGAAAGCATGCAAACGGGTGTGGTGATGGAACAAAAATGAGGATAATTAATAGACCGGAAGTTGGCAAACATTAAATGGGACTCTCATCTCTGAGACCAGTTAAAATGACGACAGAAATATTGGAGGGAGTATCTCTTACTGGGCCAAATTTTGCTGATGAGAGAGAAACTTTTGAGCTCACCCAGTGCTCCTCTTTAGGTCAGCAGGTCTCTCTGGGACCAATATGATTACGACAAACCTGCATTTGACAGAAATATAGCCTTTAAACCAGATAAGAATTATTCCCAGGCTAAACTTGATATCAGTTTGTTGGCCAGAGCAAAGCTTGGAGATATGTGAGCTATTGTGAGAGATTCAGGAAGCTGTTTTGAATGGTGAATACTCGTTTATCTCAGGAAAAACTGGATGATTTTAATGGGTTACAGTTTTATGATTGAGCAGCTGATTGTCTTTTTGGAAGTCTGATGGGAAACTTTCACTTACGCTTCCCTCCCCTAGCATCGGGGGGTTTTTGTACAAGTTTGTAGTGCTGACATGTGGCCAAAAAAAAAAAACACACATGCAAAACCCACAGGTTTTTTAACTGCTTAGTTGAGTAAAGCAGCATACGTGTTTGCAGGCTCTCGTCCTAAGTATAGTATAGGCCCAAAGGAGTGGAGCAAGGCAGCAGCAAGACCCAGGAGAAAGACAAGCCTACATGGAAGGTTACCATTCATGTTTTGGTAACTGGGGCTCAGTTACTGGTAAAGCCTGCACACCAGCTCAACTGCTCCTAGGTGGTGATTGGGAAAATAGGTTTTGAAGTTTTTGTATAATGACTTCTGTGTGAAGAATGCAACAAAGCATAGAACTCTAAGCTATCAAATTATATTTAAATGGTTATAGTTTTCAGTCCAGTTTTGTGGGTTTTTTGGAATAAAAAGATTGGATTTTTAAATCTTTATAATCACTTGTTAAGTAAATACCTGGATGTATCAACCTCTTTCAGATTTAATTTCTGAAGTGAATTGAAAAATATGAACTCTCCATGGCTTTCAGTTCAAAAGGAACTAATATAATTAGTAGTAATCATGTTCAGATGGTTCCTTCCTTGAAGAGTTTGCAGTCCAAATATATTAGACAAAGGGTGGGGAAAGGGGTCTAACACACAAGAAAACATATTTAGTTCCACATTTTGGGGGTTTATTAGGAGGGGGCAGGGGAGAAGAAGAGCAGGTGTTAAAGAAAGCTGAGATTAAGAGACTGAAGAAGGGGAGATTGTTGGGGCATACAGCCATTCGATACAGAGCAAAGAAAATCTGGTCAGAACTCTTAAGAGGTTCTTCAGATGATCAAAGGTTGCTACTTCGGCCTCTGTGACTGGCTCTGCAGTTTTCTCCCAAGGTGATATTTATGGAGGTAAGTGTGAGGAGATACTGCTTGGGTTCTAGTGCACACACAAAGTAACTTCACTGGTGAAAAATGCTGAACCGGATTATTGTATTTTTTGCATGATGTCACTACAGGACAGTTAAAATTTCTGCTAAAGCGCAAACTTTCAGCCACAAAGAATGATGGTTTGGAGCAAAAAGACTATTCATTTTTTACATTTTTATTTTTTAAATCTTCTCAAGATTTCACTGAATCCATAGCTATTTGAGAAATGCGAAGAGTCTGAAAGGGTAGGCTTAAGGTTGTTTGGACAGGACTGCATGGACAGTTTTTGGAGGTTTAGGCTAAATCAGAAGCTGAGGCCCTCTACCTTTCCAAGAAAATAACCACTGTGGTGTGAGACCCAGCCAGGGGGGTTGGTGAATAAGCCTGCATTTAACTTGCTGCGGTGGCTTCTGTCTTGTGGGGTGGTGTCTGGCTCCACATTCTGGGCTTTGTGACTTTGCCTGTGGGGTTACAGCGCTGCTCAAGTTTGGCCAGGCCTTCCCTGCCTTGTGGCAGTTTGTACTGCTACCTTGTGTATCAGATCACAATGTCATTCAGTTTAGGGGCCATGAGAAACCTACCCTTTTGATCTCCCCCACCACCACCACCACCACCACCACCAAGATGGCTCTGTTTGGTGCCTTAATTGTACATTTACATACCTTAACATGCTTGGGTTTTATTAATTTAAATTATAGATACTGCAGCTACCAAAGTTGGGCATAGAGGACAGACTACGTGAACTATTTGCATGGAGAATAACCACTTTGACTTGCATCCAAAAGCAAATGGCTAGCCAGTGCAAAACACTGAGAACAGGACCCATGTACTCTCTAAAACTTCTGAATAGTTTCCTAGGGTAGGCCTATACAGCACTCTTCAGTCATCCATCCTGTGATTTCCAGAAGATACTATGACTTTGGCAGTGTCCACATCAGAGGGAGAAAGTCTGTCTCCTGGCTAGCTAAAGATAGAAAAAGAAGCTTCAAGTCACGTTTATTAACTAAAATTACAGTGTGATAGGTCCAGTAAGGTGCTGAGACTGCAGATATCCAGAAGCTCTATCCAATCCTATATCTATTCCCAGTCTCCTAAATCCCCCCCACTTCTTATTCTCTCTATTCTTGTTTTGACTGCTTTCTTTGCTCATTCCTGACTCCTGCTTCCTTCCACGTAGCCCTCTACACTTCAGATAGTCTTTTGATCAGTATTTACCCGTCGACTCGACTCCTGGGGAAAACTATCACTCCTGAAGACCCGCCAGTTCTGTGAAGCATTGCAGCTCTGTTTTTTGCTGTGTATTGTACCTTCTTCTGAGTTTATACTCAAGTTCTTCAGAGGAAGGACTCTGCTATACGGCACACTTACTTAGTGCATTGTCATGTGCATTTATGCAGTTGAGCCCCTCCGGTTATAAATGTAGCTAAATGAATATGTTCAACCCTCTCTTTTCAGTATGATGCTGTTCCAATTCAGTCGAGTGTGGTTATATGTTCCTGCCCATCCCCATCAATGGTGAGGAATCAGGCAGATTCCAGCACTCCATCTGTCATTTCCAACTGTGGCAGCAGACAGGGGTCTAACATGGAAGGAACTGCAGCTGAATCAAGGTCTAGTTCAAACTCCCTACAGCAACATTCAGGACAACAGCCTCCTCAGCCTCGAAAAAAGCGACCCGAGGACTTCAAATTTGGGAAAATTCTGGGTGAAGGATCTTTCTCAACGGTGAGTAGTAGCTATTTTTCAGACCCTTCAGCATTGCAAGCCTAGTGAAATAAGCCATATTGGTTCAACAAAAACAGAATCCTAAAAAGGTCAAGAGGTCATCTGATGCCTCGCTCCCCACTCTACCTTTTCTGTTGACCCAAGACCAGCTATACTTAGACCATCCCTGACAAGTGTTTGTCTAACCTTTCTGAAAAACCTCCAGTGAGGTGAGATTACACCACCTCTTCTGGTAACATATTTTACTACTTAGAGTTAGAAAGTATTTCCTAATAGCTAAACTGAAATGTCCCTTGCTGCAGATTACACTGATTTTCTTACCTTTCCATTAGTGGACCTAGCTGGTGGCCTATTGCGGGAGTGGGTGGGTGAGGTCTTGAGGCCTGCATTTTGCAGGAGGTCAGACTAGATGATCATACTGGTCCCTTCTGACCTTAGAGTCTGAGTCTAACAGTTGATTGCTGTCTTTTTTATATAACAGCCTTTAATGTATGTGAAGACTGTTTTCAGGACCCTCCCTTCCCAACTCTTTTTTTTTTTTTTTTTTTTTTTTTTTCCCCCCCTCACAACTAAATATATTGTGTTTAAAAACCTTTTTACAAAGGACAGGTTTTGTAAAACCCTTACTGTTTTTTGTGCTCTCCTGGGCACTCTGTCCACATCTTTCTTAAAGCATGGCATCCAAAACCGGACACACTACTCTAGCTGAGGCCTCACTAGTGCTGAGTAGAATGAAACAATTACTTCCCATGTCTTGCATCTAACACTCATGTTAATGCACCCCAGAATATTAGCCTATTTCACAACTACTCCACACAGTTGGCTATTGTTCAATTTGCATTCCCCTAAATAATTCCCAGATCCTCTTCTGCAGTAAACTGGCTAGCCAGTTATTACACATTTTCTATTTCTGCAGTTTTGTTTTTTTTCCTGAAGTGTACTTTGCACTCATCTTCACTGAATTTCATCTTATTGGCTTCAGACTAATTCTTCAGTTTGTCGAGGTCATTTGGGATTGTAATCCTGTCCTTCAAAGTGCCTGTTACCTCTCCAGGCTTGGCTTCATTCACAAATTTTATTAACATACTCTCCTCTCCATTATCCAAGTCTTCAATGAAAATATTGAATAGTACCAGATCCAGGACAGACTCCTGTGGTATCCTGCTAGGTATGTGCTCTCAGATGGATGGTGAACCATTGATAATTACTTTGTGTGCTTTTTAAAACCAGCTTTGCAACCATCTTGCATTCCTCTTGTCTGCATTTCCCTGGTTTACTTTTCCAACTATCATATGGGACAGTGTTAAAAGCTCTACTGACATCAAGATGTATCATATAATTCCTTCCCCCCCATGCAGAAGGCCAGTAATCCTGTCAGAGGAAACTACATTGTTTGACATGATTTATTCTTGACAAATCAGTATTGACTACTACATATCACCCTGTTCTCACCAAGAGGATAGTTCTGGATGTTACAATGGAAATAGTTTGGCAGTCTATCTACTTACATTCTTGTATTGCACCCATCACTGCTTTCTGCACTCTGGTCAGGCTTCAGGTGCAGACCAGTAGGTGTCCACACGTTCGTAATTTCAGTTTTGTGAGACTGAAACCATACTTTATCGATTTTTGGTTTTTAATAAAGTTACTATCCTTTAATTACTACACAACCTATTTGGGTGAACTTTGAAACCTTAAATTTGTCATGTAAACAATGTCACTAAGAAACCCATTTGGGGAAAAAATGGTTGTATGTTAAGTGTCAGTTTGCATTGTGTAATAGAAAACATCATTAAGTTTACAGTTCAAGATGTAGTTTATACATGCAGTCCTCTGTCCATTCTTCAACTCGCATAAAAGGCACCATTCTGAAAACTTAAAATTCAAGCCTTTAAGGAAGAGACTCTGTCCCATTGTATGTTTTTAAGTTCCGGAGGGGTAGCCGTGTTCGTCTATTGCAGAAAAACAGAGTCCTGTGGCACTTTTAAAGACCAACAGATTTATTTATTGCATGAGCTTTCGTGGGAGAAAATCCCTTCCAACGAAGCGGGATTTTCTCCCTCGAAAGCTCATGCGATAAATAAATCTGTTAGCCTTTAAAAGTGCCACAGGACTCTGTATGTTTTTAGTGTAATGTGGTGGAGCTTCTCATGATCTTAAATATTTTAAGATTACTCTAAAAGATTGTGTCTGAAGGATTTAAACTGGGTTAGGGGTTTATGCCATTGTAAGAACTTAAATGTGCCTCAGACAGGATGCCATTGCAAGGATTTTAGTCAAAGTTCTTCTTTTTTTTCTTTATATATATAATTTTTAAAAGTGCACATACAAAGGATATGAATGGTTGCATATACTCACCAAAGTCTAGAAATCCTAATGTCACAGCAAATTAATTTGGCAGGGTTACACACAACAACTTATTTCCTGATTTAAATGAGCAGCTTAATATATTAGTGACCTTGTTTCTAGTAAAATGTATGGGAAGTTGAGTGAGGCAGAATTACTGTTGCAGTTGAAACTTTCATATTCTGATGTTTTCCTGTGACTTTAACACTGTTTTGTTAGTTTGATGGAAGTGCCTTTTTTATATAGATCTAATCTTACTGTGAGTGTGAGTCAATTTGGCTACACAATCACTCAATTGTGTTAAATGTGTTTTTAATTAATGACAGTCTGTTAGCTTTTTCTCGGTCATTGTAAACTCGTGGATTGTTGTTGTTTGTGGTCAAGGTAGGAACAGGCTACAGTGCAGAGATTGAGAGGTTGATATAAATCCCCAATTCTGCAATCATTTTTGCATGTTTGAGTAACTCCACTGAACTCAATGGGACTATTCACATGCATAAAATTAACATGCATATTTACAGGATCAAGACCTAGGTTTCATACAGTTTCTTGACTGTTGACAATGAGTTGTCTAACACAAATATATTCATTCCCCAAAATGCAAGACTCTGTCAGAGGGGACCAATGTGATCATCTAGTCTGACCTCCTGCACAATGCAGGCCCCAAAACCTCATCCACCCACTCCTGTAATAAACCTCTAAGCTTTGACTGAGAAGTTAAAGTCCTCAAATCATGATTTATAGACTACAAGGTATAGAGAATCCACCAGCAAGTGACGCATGCCCAGTGCTGTTCACTTTGAGGAAGCTAGTTCTATCTAACGATTTAAACAACGGATCTTGAAAAGAGTTGGTTTGGTAGATTTTTTTTTTTTTTTTTCTTTAATCCCCCCCTCCCTCCCAATGTTGAAATTACAATTTTGGGGGCGGGGGAAAAATTTTCCCCCCCCCCCCCCCCAAAAAAAAAAAAAAAAAGTGAGGGAGCAAGAACCCCTTTCAGATCAAATCTGATAAATATTGCAGCCTGAGGGCTACGGGTTACAAAGATTGTTGTATAGTAATCATATACATAGAAGCAATATCTTTGGGGGAAAAAAAATCCGTATAAATCTTGACTTTGTCTAGTCTGACTTCTGACTGGTCTGCTTCTGTTAACTTTAGATTTCTTGCATGCAGAAAAGTGAACAACTCTTCTGCAGTTTAATTGAGAAGTAAACTTTCAACAAAATACACTGCCCCCGAAGTGGACAACTCTGCTTACATAAACCTATTTAGTTTGAAAAAGGGGTTTAAGACGCCTAGCCTTAAAGTGTATAATATTTTCACTTAATAGCATGTATGAGAAATAAGTTAAGATGTTGGAGTACTCTACTGTAATGTAAACATTTGGGATATGAACAAGCATGGCACAATAATAGAAAATAATTTGGTGTAGATTATGCAAAAATTAGGCTCAATAGAGACTATTTCTCTCCTAATGCATTGTTAGAAACATAATATGAAAACTACTTACTGAAACCTTCTAGATCAGTGGCTTCCAACCTTTTTGGGTGAAAGTCTCACTAGTTAACATTAGGTAAAATGCCCTGCCTCTCACCGACACGGGGCTAAGTGACCTAAATATTATTGAAGCCTCATGCACCCCCGGAATCTTTGTCGCACACCCCAGGTTGGGAACTGTTGTTCTTGATAATCTAAAGTAGCAGACAAATTCCAAAGGGGTAGCCGTGTTAGTCTATTGTAGAAAGACAACAGAGTCTTGTGGCACTTTTAAAGACTAACAGATTTATTAATCGCATGAGCTTTCGTGGGAGAAAATCCCACTTCGTCAACATTCTTGTATTCAAGCAAAGAGATGTGCATTCTAGTTGGTGTGTTCTGTGTACATCTGATCAAAACTCCCTTTTATGAAACTTCCTATTTCATACAGACTGTAAATTCACTTGCACTACACTATCACATTCCTCCTAAAACTTTTTCTCTTTAAAAAACCAAACCTAACCAAAACTTAGAACCACTGGCTTGAAAGTCTTTCCATGCCCTCCCCTACTCCTCCCACTTTCTCCCCAATTCCTGCTGTTCAGAATTCTTTCACGCCTCTTCATCAGTTGATCTTCTAAATCATAGGCTATGCTGGAAGGCTTTCTGTTGTTTCTAACTCATAATCTGATGGATACATTTGATTATAGTGCATATGGAAAGGTACTGTGACGATCTTGTAAAAGCCTATTTCTAACCTCTTATAAAAAGAAAAATAACTTCAGGAAATAATTTTATTGCAAAAATTGCCTAAAAGCAGTTGTTGCCAAACAGAAACACAGCAGAGATGCGTGTTGTCTTGTAGAAAGATCTGTGATCTATTGTAGCATATTATGTTCTAACATACAATTCCCTGAAAAGGAAAATAAAAACCTACTATATTGATTAACCAGTGGTGCTATAGGCCCTGCGTCAGCAAAGCACCCAGTCATATAGCGAACTTCAAACACATTGACTTCAATGCGGCTCAAGAACATGCTTAGCTAACTTGCTGATTGGGGCCATGATGAGGAATGTGTATGGCAAAGGGGCATTAAAAATCTATTGGTTAATAAGAAATTGTGACTGGGAATGAAGACCAAGCTGGCATTCGTGTAATATCTTTTTAATGAACCAGTTACATTGTGGGTTTTTTCCCCTAAACCAGGTTGTCTTGGCCCGAGAATTGGCAACTTCGAGAGAATATGCCAGTAAGTAACAATTCCTTCAAGCTAAAATGTTTCAGGCATAACACTGAAATAGGTATCTGTAACTATATTCATATTAAATTATTCTGATATCTCCTTCCCTTCTAATGAGGTGAGGGGGAGTGGGCACAACTATTAATCAGTGAAGCTTGGCATTTTTTAGAATGCCAATCTAATCAATGATTTTGCAAAACTGCTTAGTTGATGTCAGTACGGACTCAATCATCTGCATTTTTATTGTTCGTCGTCTTCTTCAAGTTAAAATTCTAGAGAAGCGTCATATCATAAAAGAAAACAAGGTACCATATGTGACCAGAGAGAGAGATGTAATGTCCCGTCTGGATCACCCTTTCTTTGTAAAACTCTACTTCACATTTCAGGATGATGAAAAGCTGTGTATCCTTTTAATTAAATATTTATTACAATGTGTTTTGAAGTAGCAAATGGATTATTTAATTAATTAAAAACCATATAGAATGACAAAAACATGGAAAGAAACTGAACAGCCATTTCTTTGGTGTGAAACGCTTTAGTGTTAAATCATTATTGAAATAGCTACTTTTATTAAACCACAAATATGTCAAGTATTTTCAAATAGGAGGTATCTTAAGTTGTTTTTATTTATGCATTCCAGTTTAAATAGACATAAAAATATAGCCCAAAATTTCATGTCCCTTTAAATTAACACTATATGGCAGAAACTATATATTTTAAAGCCAACAGTGTTTCCAAGAAACTATTTTTGTAGTCACTTTTTTATAGAGGAGCCGAGCTACCATATTGTGCTCTGTTGCAGAACAAACCAGGATGCAAAACAGAAAACGTTATATCCTGAATGCTGTTAACATAATTAATACTATAACACAACTTAAAAAATAAACAATGTATCTGTGCTTTGTGAGAGATGAAGAGGGAAAAATCAGTATTAATCATATTGACGGTGTCAAAATCAGTAGGAAAAAAAGGTTGGGGTTTTTTTGGTTGTATTGTCCAAAATTTGTACTCTTACAATGTTTTACTTTTTGAGATAGGAAGTAAAACAAAAACTAAATTTAAATAAAAGTCTTGGCCACGTTCCTTCTTTACTTTCAGTAATTGATGTCCATCAAACAATCTGAGCTATTCGGCGTCTTCATCTAAAATGGCTGACAGAGTGATTGGAAGAAGCTCTACTTGTGTATTTTTAGTCACAGTTCTTAGAGCTTCTCTGCAAGAGACCTGGCTGGGTATTGGTTACAGTTTGAAGAGGGATCCTCAGTGTCCCAACAGGAACATATTGACATGTTCCAGAGGGGTACCCGTGTTAGTCTAGTTCAGCAAAACAAACAAGGAGTCTGTGACAGTTTAAAGACTAACTAATTTATTTATCGCATGAGCTTTTATGGGAGAAAATCCCACTTTGTCAGATAGTTGAAAATAAATGCAGGGAAGTGTAAATCATAGGATCAGGTCAGATTGTAAGAACAAATCAAAACAGTTGTTAAAATTCAAACACTAGGGAACAGCATACTGAGGGAGGTGAGGTCAAATCACCTGTTCTAATGAGAAAAAAATCCTTAGTCCCTATTTACCTTGGGGCAAGGGTGTCAAATCTGCATATGAATTCTAGTTTTGCTGTTTCTCTTTGAAGTTGTGATTTGTTGCTCATTTGTTTGAGCACAGCTATTAACAAATCATCAATGGAGTGAGCAGGGAGATTGAAGTGTTCCCCTATTGGTTTTTGAGTGTTATAATTTCTGGACCTACAGCCTATTCTACAGGATGATCCCTCACTCTCTCAAGCCTCAAGCCAAGACAGACCTTTCCTCACTTACAGACAGCCTCCCCCCTCCCCCGTGACCCACCTTAAATGGATACTCACCAGCAACTACAGCCCAAACAACAGAAACATTAAAGCGGGCACATATCCCTGCACCAGATCACGCTGCCAACTTTGCCCACATATCTGCACAAAAGGCACCATCATAGGACCTAATCATGTCAACTCCTTCATCAAAGGCTCATTCACCTCCTCGTCCACCAATGTAGCTTATGCCATCATGTGCCAGTAATTCTCTCCCCCCCCCCGGTGCCTTATGTATTGGATAAACAGGACAGTCTCAAAAGAATAAATGGACACAAGTCTGATATCAGAAATTACAACATTCAAAAACCAGTAGGGGAAAACTTTAATCTCCCTGCTCACTCCATTGATGACTTGTTAATAGCTGTGCTCAAACAAATGAATAACAAATCACAATTTCCAAGAGAAACTGCATAACTGTAATTCATATGCAGATATGAGACCATTGCCTCAGGACTAAATAGGGACTATGAATTTTTTTCTCATTACAACAGGTGATTTGTCCTCACCTTCCTCTATATGCTGTTCCCCCAATGTTTGAATCTTAACTGCTCTGATTTGCTGTTAGTCTGACATGATCCTATGACTTAGGCTATGTACACACGATCACTTTATTGCG